>JAVJIF010016705.1:0-106239 GCA_038442645.1 Agave tequilana | reverse complement strand
CTCCTCAAATACAAGATGAAATACTTTGGCGCTCTCAACACTTTGATCACCTAAAACTCTCTCACAACAAAGATCCCTATATGATTGATATAGCAATGGATAGTTCAAGATTGTGTGAGAAAACTAGGATAGATTTTGTAGTGAAAAACTCAAGAAATCACTTTTGAAAATCACTCTTGAAAACTCTCCTTTTGATATGGAAGTTTTAGTTCTAAAACATGTGGAGAAAACCTCTACCATAGGAAAAACTAGCTCAAAAACTCTCTTGAAATCTTGTAGAAAATAACCCAAGTGAACCCCATTTTTTAGGCTCCCAAAAACTACCCGTTGCAGGCCAAATCAGCAACTGACGCTGCTGTCGGTCGACCATCTGGTCGACAGGCCAACGGTCAAATTTCTGACTGTTGCAGCCTGTCGGTCGATCGCCCAGTCAACCGAGCATGGGCTTTGACCTACCGGTCGACCGGGGCCAGATCCAGAGAGCAGAGCTCTCTGGCGGTAGACCGAATCGGTCGACCGATCCACTAGCCAGTTGGCCGTGCACGTTTTGTGCAGTCGACCGCCCGGTCGACCGACAGAAGGCCATGTCTTAAATATTTTGGGATTAAAACTTGGTCTTTTTAACTTAATAAAATCACATAAAATCATATAAAATCTACAAAAATAGGTTTATTGAAATACTTTGATGTACAAACATGTTTGATCAAAATTCAGCACATATAATAAACATTTTGAACCATGTTTGTAATGTAGAAATTTTGCCTTCAACAAAAATCTGTATTTTTCAAAAACAATCTCCAAATTGAAAAACGATTTTTTTCAAAACTTCTCCAAATACAAAATAAGATATTTTAAACACTTTTGAAGCTTAGTGTGTATGGATATGATCCACTATACATATGAGATGAAATATCTATGTTTTTAACAATAAGCTTTAAATTAAGTTTTGATAAATTCAAAACGATAATTTTCTAAACTCAAAACTATCTTATGAAAAACACATATAATTTTTGTGTATGTGTATATGAACTTGAGAAATCCACCAACTAATCTATCCTTTACATTTTATCTAACAACAAATCTTGTCACTTACAAAATCTGACACAAGTCTTCTTGAAAATCTTCTCTTGAATATCTTCTTCTCCTTCTTGACTTGGTCTAAATCTTGATCCAATGAGTTAGACTCCTCTTGAGTACTTGATGCAATCTTGATGCGCGAGCTCTTCAGTCAACAGTACTAGCTCCAAACTTAACTTCGAATCCTTTATTGAAGCTAAACACCTATTAAGATCTTGATCAAATATATGAAGCTAAATAAGTACAAGATCATTAGTACTATAACTACATGAGTTAAGCATAATCAAAACTAGAGCGATGGGCCTTTGGGCCAACAAACACCACTAAAAATACCCGAGTAGTATTATTTATAAACTAATAATAGGTGAATATGGGCATGAAAAATATAACAAAATCGTGCTGATCACTTTGACACCGATTTGGCAAGAGCCATATTCAAACATCGTCCCCCTTAGGTCAATCTCTTAGTGAGTCCAAGATGTCCTTAGGGCTAACGTCCATCATGTTGGAACATATTTCGATGAAGACATTTGTGAAGCATTTCATTTGGAGCTCTAGCACAAGATTTATCAAGAGTTCTTCATGATCAAGACTGCCCAAAGAGAGTTGATATGATGTGTTTTGTAATTGTGTAATAGCATGTCAAAAGCCTTGATACACACACATATCATAGACCTTTAGTCGACTTATAGTCTCTTATAGTCGACTAATCACTTGTGTAGTCGACTTGACCCAACTCCTAGTCAACTAATCCTGTGTCTCAATTTAGACCCAACTCTCTGTTTGTCCATTAGTCGACTTGACAGACAACCTAGTCGACTAATAGCAATTGTAGTCGACTAACCCCATTACCATAGTCGACTAATCCATGATCCTAGTCGACTTATAAAGTAGTTGCAATCGACTTGATTCAGTTATCTAGAAACCTGTCACTTGAGTTTATCTTGACCTAGTCGACTAATACCCAAACCTAGTCGACTAACCTTTGGAAATTTGCCTAGTATAGTCGACTAACTCAAAAGGCAAGTCGACTATAGGCAGTTTCTGACTGTTGGACAGTTTCTGTATTCTGGTATTTTTTGCAACGTTCTTCAACGTTTGAACTTTCAAAAGGCACCTAATAACTACCCTAACTAACCCTAGAGTGTATCTATAAATAGGGTTGTTAATCTAAGGCAAAATACCAATCCTAATTTTCAGTTTTCTAAATCAAAATTCTGCCAAACCTGAAAACTAATTTCCACTTCAGTTCTTCACCAAAAGTAAAATTCCTTTGTGAAGTTCTCTGAAGTTTTTTTTTCTTATACTAGACCTTATCCACGTTCATACACAATACCAAGGCTTATAGGAAAGTGTTGTAATACTCCAAGCAATCATTGTACACGGGTGTCTTCTTGGTGTAGAAGCAGTTGTACAAGGTGAAGTTTGTTCTTTTGATGTATAGAGAAGGTGTACACATTTGGCAAAGGGGATTTGTCAAGTGGTGTGCATAGTTGTGATTTTGGGTGTACAAAATCAAGGATAAAGGAAAATCTCAAGCCGGTGGCTTGGGGACTGGATGTAGGTCACGAGGACCGAACCAGGATAAATCTCTCGTGTTTGCGTTTGTCTAAACTTTTCTGAGATTTGATTTCCTTTACTGCAAGTTTATTTATTTGTTTAACTTAATCCTTCTTTGTTTAGTATTTGTGTTGACTTTGTAGTTTAGATCCATAAGTGCCAACAGAGAAAGTTCCGCATTTGTCATCATCTCGGGACAAACATTTGGTATCAGAGCCCTGCATACCCCGAACTGGCATACAAGCCCTGCATACCTAGTCAACAACAAGCAAGGATGGCAACGGAGTTTCCTTAGTCACAATTCAAAGAAAGACATTCTACACAACGTCCACCGCTATTTGACGGATCCAACTATAACTATTGGAAGTGTAGAATGAAGATCTACTTGCAATCACTGAACTACGAACTTTGGAACATCGTAGAAGCATCGTACACCAAGCCAACAACCAACTACAACGCTTGGAGTGATGATCAAAAGAAGAATGCGAACCTTGACGCCAAAGCGATGAATGCCCTATTCTGTGCCCTAACCAAAGAAGAGTTCAACCGTGTGTTAACAGCCACTTCTGAACATCAAATATGGCATACTCTTCAGGTAACACACGAAGGCACAAGTAAAGTTAAAGAATCTAAGATATCTGTTCTTGTCCACAGGTTTGAATTATTCAAAATGGAGGAGAATGAAACCATATCCGAAATGGTAATAAGATTCACCGACATTACCAATTCCTTAGCATCCCTTGGAAAGGACTACACCCAAGTCGAAAGAGTTCGTAAGATCCTTCGTGCACTCACACCAGAATGGGAGAAGAAGACAACCGCAATTGAAGAAGCCAATGATCTCTCAACTTTGTCGTTAGAAAACCTAATCGGTAATCTAATGACATATGAAGTGCAATTGGAAGAAAGAAAGAAGGAGGAACGACAACACCACTCAAAGAAGAAAGAAATTGCCTTCCATGCATCCTCCAACACGGAAGATTCCAATGACGATAAAGAGGAGATGGCAATGCTTTCAAGAAATTCAGGAGATTCCTAAAGCAAGGTAAATTTAAATGCTTTAATTGCAATAAACCAGGTCATATGAAGATGGATTGTCCTTTGCTCAAAAAGAAAGATAAATACAAGAGCAAAAAGTTCAGAAAGAAGAAAAACTACGAAGCATCATCAGAAAATAGTGATTCCTCTTCCTCGGATGAAGAAGAAACCACTGAACGTGTCAACCTCTGTTACATGGCCCTAGAAGATGATGAGGTATCGTTTACTGAACTTTCTGATGCATTTCATGAATTATTTAATGATCTGAAAAATGAAAAACTGAAAAATAAAGTTTTATCAAAAGAAAATGAAAAACTTTTAAATGAAAATTCATGTTATGCTTTACAAGTTTCTTCTATAAACTCTCAAAAAGATGAGTTTGAAAAAGTAATATCATCTTTGAAAAGTGATAATGAGAAGTTTATAAAAGAAAATGTTTTTCTTAAAAAGGAAACTATGTCTTTGAATGAAAGGATTTCTATATTGGATAAAGACATGTTAGTTTTCAAAAGGAAATATGAAGATATTTTGAAAAATGTGACTAAGTTCAATCAAGGAAAAGAAAAATTGAATGACTTGTTATCTTTTCAAAAGTTGTCACATAATAATTATGGTATTGGATATATTGAAAAATCTTCATATGTTAGTAATCCAGATAATTCTTTTGTGAAAAGAAAATCTCATAATGTTTCAAAAAGAATTCAGACAAAGCTTATTGGATTCCTAAGAATTTAAGCATTATTGATAAAATACATATATTGCATCATATATTCATGATATATGTGATTCATGCAATTATGTGTATACTAATAGGTGGAAACTAAATTCTAAATGGATTTGGACTCCTAAAGGTTAACATGTTCTTTTATGTTTGGTACCATCTAACGTTTATCTTGCAGGTACCATATAAGAAAATTGATGAGAACATATATATATATAGTTAATGATATATTTGTTGCAGGGGGAGAATAAAGTATTTCTATATTTGTTATAACCCAATTTCTGCAGGGGGAGGAAAATATAACCTATTTTCTGCAGGGGGAGCATTTGTGCACACAACGTGTCATCATCAAAAAGGGGAGAATGTTGGAAGATATTTCGATGAAGACATTTGTGAAGCATTTCATTTGGAGCTCTAGCACAAGATTTATCAAGAGTTCTTCATGATCAAGACTGCCCAAAGAGAGTTGATATGATGTGTTTTGTATATGTGTAATAGCATGTCAAAATCCTTGATACACACATACATATCATAGACCTTTAGTCGACTTATAGTCTCTTATAGTCGACTAATCACTTGTGTAGTCGACTTGACCCAACTCCTAGTCGACTAATCCTGTGTCTCAATTTAGACCCAACTCTCTATTTGTCCATTAGTCGACTTGACAGACAACCTAGTCGACTAATAGCAATTGTAGTCGACTAACCCCATTACCATAGTCGACTAATCCATGATCCTAGTCGACTTATAAAGTAGTTGCAGTCGACTTGAATCAGTTATTTAGAAACCTGTCACTTGAGTTTATCTTGACCTAGTCGACTAATACCCAAACCTAGTCGACTAACCTTTGAAAATTTGCCTAGTATAGTCGACTAACTCAAAACGCAAGTCGACTATAGGCAGTTTCTGACTGTTGGACAGTTTCTATATTCTGGTATTTTTTGTAACGTTCTTCAACGTTTGAACTTTCAAAAGGCACCTAATAACTACCCTAACTAACCCTAGAGTGTATCTATAAATAGGGTTGTTAATCTAAGGGAAAATACCAATCCTAATCTTCAGTTTTCTAAATCAAAATTCTGCCAAACCTGAAAACTGATTTCCACTTCAGTTCTTCACCAAAAGTCAAATTCCTTTGTGAAGTTCTCTGAAGCTTTTTTTTCTTATACTAGACCTTGTCCACGTTCATACACAATACCAAGGCTTATAGGAATGTGTTGTAATACTCAAAGCAATCATTGTACACAGGTGTCTTCTTGGTGTAGAAGCAGTTGTACAAGGTGAAGTTTGCTCTCTTGGTGTAGAGAGAAGGTGTACACATTTGGCAAAGGGGATTTGTCAAGTGGCGTGCATGGTTGTGATTTTGGGTGTATAAAATCAAGGATAAAGGAAAATCTCAAGCGGGTGGCTTGGGGACTGATGTAGGTCACGAGGACCGAACCAGAATAAATCTCTCGTGTTTGCGTTTGTCTAAACTTTTCTGAGATTTGATTTCCTTTACTGCAAGTTTATTTATTTGTTTAACTTAATCCTTCTTTGTTTAGTATTTGTGTTGACTTTGTAGTTTAGATCCATAAGTGCGAACAGAGAAAGTTCCGCATTTGGCATCATCTCAGGACCAACACATCAGATTTAAGATAGGCTAAGGTTAGTGAGTGCTTGGAGATGATTTATAGGTTAGGGAAGGGTAATGACTCCCCATCTTATCTTTTGTTAGGTTTTGCCCTTAAAATTGACTGTGCAAATGTGCAAGTATAGAGCAAAAGTAACACTCAAAAAGCAAGTAAATCACCCAAGAATGTTTCCTAAGTAAGATAATATGCAAACGTACCTTATCTCCAGCTTTCTTAATAGTAATTGAAAATGAAACATAATTAGATGAATGCCTAGAATACAAGTTAAACATTTTTTTTGGCAATTTCAATCAATCAATTACTGTTAGATTAAAACTGGGTTTTAAAATAATCAAACAAGAAAATTAGACACTTTAGAAGTTGTATTTTGCAATGCAATATAACCTGTAAAAAAAGTTTTTAGTAGTCCTAATAAACAGCCGCGTTTTCGTGACAATTTATGCGTTTTCGTGGCAAACTCTTGAAATTTTGTTCCCTATTTTCTAGAGTAGGGGCACAAAATAGCAAGTCTTCTACTGTAATGCTAGATTTTCCAAATGATGTCCTAAACCTTGAAACAGAGCACCAAACTTGTTAAAAAAAAAATTATATCATTCCCTCCCTGGCAACAGCGCCAAAATTTGGTTGAAAAATTAAATTACCATGTAGCTTAGGGTTAACAGGTCGTGTCCATGAGGAGAGATGCGATGCAAGCTTTTCGATGTTGTTGTTGAGAAAACAAGTTTTTAGTGTTAGTTTTTTAGAAGAAAATAATATGAAGTATTTGAGACGTGTTTAAAGAAAGAGTAAACTCATCGTAAATTTTGGAAAAGATGATTTTAGAAATAGCTTAAGTTGAAAATGTGTTTGTTTTTAATAAAAGCGAAGATTTGAGCTCACTAATCTTTGACTCAACTCTAGATTCTTATCTTAAAAGTTTAAATGCCTAAGTGGGATCATAGACAAAAGTTTAATATTGCAATTAAAGAGAAGTTAAGTAAAACACATGAGATAGTTTTTAGAAATTGAACTTTAATTTTGAAATCATTCTTTAAGTTGAATGTTAAACCATCAAGGCAATTAAGCAAGCATAGAATAAAAACAAGTTTTTTTATAAGACTAATTCAAAGTTTAAGTTCAAAAATCAATCCCATCCTAATGTGCCTTCAAGAACACTCGCTAAAAAGTAAGGCTTAAATTAAGGCATGCAAATGATCAAACTGGGACTTTTTGTTAAAATTGACCAAGAACAGAATTAGAGAGGATGGATTAATATGCCCAGATTAGCTACTCATAGTGACGAAATTACAGGCAAAAGAATAAAAAGATGACATAAACATACCGTCATAAAGAGAAGGAATTGAAGAAGAGTCTTGAAGCTTTATTAATGTCACGTTCAATTTTCGATTACAACACTCTTTCTCTATCTCATTTTGTTTCTGATCTAAACTAGAAAGCAAATAAACTTCTATCTAACGATAACCTTAACCTTAGGAATAAAGAAAATTCTAATTCAAATTTTCTGTATCTTCTTTCTCTGCATCTTCTGGGTATTTATAGGAGAAAGTCTAGGGTAGTGACTCATCAAAAGGTATATTCTCAAAATTTTGATGTTGAGCTGTGGATATGCTAAGAATATTCTTTTCTTCTCTTGATTGAAAATTTAAATGAGTTGGGCTGCGCTAGCTAACGTATTAATTTCTGAATATAACTCATCAATTGACTGAATTAGAAACAGTAGTCAAAATAAAAATTGTAACCCTTTAAGTTTTTTTTGGAGCATTTTGAATCATCAGATTTGCATTTATATAATGAAAGTTATGATCGATTTAATAAAAGATGCCCAGTCTGAATCCGAATTTTGATTGAATTGTAGCTTTTTGGAGTTTTCTTCTATGACTCTATCTTGTCATGTAATCAAAGAGTATAATCTCAGAATTTAAATTTAAACCCTAAATATGCTGAGAATATCTTTTTCTTCTTTACTTAGAGAATAATTGATTTCCAATCACAAATTTAATTGGATTTTCCTTCAATCTCCAAATATGATTGCCTCAAATCTCTGAATTTATTGGACTTTGGGCTTATTGAGCTTTTTCCTTCTTTTCACCTTTTATAAAGTTTGCACATCCCTAAGCTAAAAGAGGATAAAATAACAGAGCTTTATTAAAAATAAATACGGGGATGTGACAATAAATATGAAAAAATGATGAGTAATCAGCTACCTGCAAATTTTATCCTCAGTGAGGAAAATCCTAGTAATGGAGATAGGTTCACAGTCGCTTCCATGTGGGGGGGGGACCCCATCAACGGAGCCATGACCTTACCTTGGGACTCTAAAAGGGGGAACCTATACCGTAGAGTTGGGCCTCCGAGTGGGGAAAATCACAGTAATGAAGTATGAAATTTGTAGGGCTCCGAGTGGGAAAAATCCCACAGTGGAGGGTTGATAAGTATACAGACATGCAATGATTAAACTCGAATTAAATGTTAGATGCAGTATTAAAGGAATAGTTTGGGATGACAAGGCTGTGTATACCCAGGTTTTAATCACACGAAATTAGTACTTCGTGGCAATAATCCAAACATAGAATCCTCACATATATATCATATGTCTCGCATGATCGTAGGCTAGACATACACAACCATACCATTCCAGGATCAGGAACATGCACACGTTCACAAAGATGAGGTTTGGATAATACCCGGGGGATTGTACCTTCTTTGGTACTCTTGATTTCTCCAGAATGCAATTCATGAAACTAGTACATCGAGGAGATAATCAAAAGAAGAAAACCTTCATGTATATACCATGTGTCTCGTGCAATCATAGGCTCTCTGGTTACTTGCAAATTGAAAAAAGGCTTGAAGTGGGAGTGCCACCCATCGACAAATTGGATGTGTCTACAACAAGTGGGGAAATCTCAACAGTGGAGTGGCGATCCGAACCTCCGAGTGGAGGAGATCTTAGCGGCAGAGTTAGGCCTCAGAGTTAGGAAAATCCCAGAGCAGAGTCTGATTCACAGACACTTCTGAGTAGGGGATCCTATCAGCGGAGTCGTGACCCTGGTAAGACCCCATTAAGTCCTCTCATTGGTGCCTGATTGCTAAAAAGAAAGAACAATCAAAGAGTTTAAGAATTTACCGTGTAGCTTGTGGCTAACGGGTCGTGTCCACGAGGAGGAATGCGATGGAAGCTTTTCGGTGAATCGTTTAAAAACAAATAATTGTGTTTGTTTTTTATGGAAAAGAGAATGGAAAGAAAGAGATGATTAAAAGAGAAATTGCAACTTTTAGAAAAGATTTTGGAGAAGGTGATTTAGAAAGCTCAAAAATTGTTTTGTTGTTTATGATAATGAAGAAAATCTGGGCTTACTATCTCACTACTCAATTGTTCATTCTTCTATTAAAATATTAAGTGCCTCAAAGTGATCATAGGCAAAACTTAAAGTTAATTTTTAGAAAGTTTGAAATAAAGCACATAAGATGGTTGGAAGAGTTTAGTCTTTTCTTCGAGAAATCGTTAGAATTTGAATATTAAATCATCAAGCGCGAAGAAGTAAGAATGAAGTAAAAATAATTCAAGAGATGTTCATGAAAGAAATGAGAGTTTAACAATCCAAACCCATCCTCATGTGCTTTCAAGAACACTTTCAAAAAGAAAGGCTTTTAAGGAAGGCATGCATATGATTCATTGGGTCTTTTTCTTTAAAACTAGAAGAGAAGAAGAACTATAGAGAGTTACAATAGCGAGCCCAGAAAACTGTTTAGTTACTCATAGAAAACAACGAAGAAAGCAAATAAACAATGCAAGCCATACCGCAATATGAGTGGAAGGAAAAGCGTCTCGATTCTTGTATTGATGTCACCTCAATCTTCAAGTACAAGCACTCAATTCCTCTCTCTCACAAGTTTTGATACTGGACTACAAATTAAAAAATAAGATTACAGCTTTTGTGCTAGCTAACAAAGAGCCTAAATCCTAAGAAAATAAACACAAATTCTAATCCTAGTGTTCGCTCCTTTTTCAGTACAAAACCCAAGATTTTATAGGCAAAAACCCATAGGGCAGGGAGTGAGGAGATAAGGGGAGCAAACGCTCCCCTTATCTCCACCAACAAGTCGCGGATCCGTGGCTTGGGCCGCAGATCCGCGGCCTGGATGTGGCCACTTGGCCACATCCAGGTGGAGAGATGGTTGGCATGCATTTGTGCTTCCTTTTGTCTTGTTGGATTTGCTGTTTCAGCTCCCTGATTTGACGAAACGATATTTAATTTGTTGGCTTCAACCGCTTGATTCAGGGAGGATTCTTCTCAACCTCTTAATATGCCAAGATTTTGCCCTGATTCCTTCATTTCGAATTTATTCTGAATTAAATCAGAATTTGGTGGGCTTTTGAGCTTGTTTCTCTTTTCTTTCTTTTAGCATTTGGGCCTACATTTAACAAAGAAAAGAAGACTTATTAATAGAATTTATTAGCTAAAAAGTATGGTAAGGTGACAATGTAAATACAATATATGTGACTAATCACACCCCCACACTTATCTTTTGCTCGCCCTCGAGCAAAACATGAGACTAATTCTAATCAATTATTAGACCACTTTCGCAGGTCACTCGATTGCACTGAGCATGTGTAACAAGCCGTTAAACCTCTAGGTTACCCCTAGAGGACGAGTTTTGTCTCGTGAGGGTTTTCAGTGGATTGCACCTACAAAATCCATAAAGAAAGAGAAAAAAGGTTAGTATTTTCGAAAAGCATTTTTTTTAAGGAGAAAATATTTGAAGTATATTTGTGAGAGTTTAAGTAATCTATAAGTTATAGGAATATCAAATTTTTCATTCCTAAACTTAATCTCTATTCAACAACATGTCATCAATTAAAATAAGGAGTCAAATTGTACTTCTCATCTAGTCTATTAATTTACCCTGAGTCGTATGCACCATCATGACTATGAAGTTGACTAAGGGTTCTTTAACATTAACTCCTATGCCTTATATTTATTTTTGGTGGATTTTATTCCTCAATTTCATTAGGCTTTCTAATCTGCCCATGTAACGAGCCTTCAGTCGGTGACACCCAAACCGAACAGTTTTAGGGCACCAGGTGAGAAAACACCCCTAAGAACTTAAACACTCGAGCAGACAAGGCCACGAAACCAAGGTTTTTATTTATAAGACGTACCCCTTTTAGGCGTGATACTTATGCTTCATGAGGCATAAATACCCAGCTAAATCAGAGGATTTACATACACATTTTTTTCAAACATATCTAACTATCTTTTGCATAAATACTAAGGCTTGCTTAGGCCAAAGCACCTAGCTAATCAATAATTAGACTTATTTTTTTCTTTTCTTTTCCATAATATTTTTTTATAAGGCATAAGAGCCTCTGTTTTTAAACCCTAAGTGTGTAAGTGTATTTAGTGTGCATATTTCACCAAGGTAAATCTCAAGACTAAATTACTTTCACAAATTTTCTTCCTAACCCTAAAAATCAAACAAGTTATCTTATTTTGACCAAGAGTAAGAAATCCTAATTATGATTCTCCTATTCCTTATAATTGACTTAATTTCTTACAAAAATATATCAAAATATTGTTCTAACCTTTCAAAAAGTTTTTTTTTATATATATATTTTTTCTCTTTTTTTTTAATATATATATTTGTCATGTTAGAACCCTCCCCCACACTTATCTCATGCATTGTCCCTAATGTATGAAAGAAATGTATACATGCATGAAATGAAATATAAAAGAGGTGCATATATTATACAGAAATATGTACAACATCAAGTTTCACCCATACCTAGAGCTTTTTCGATCTTATCCCTCTAGCTCTCTTCCCATCATTCCAATGGTCCTCTTTATAGGGCACAGTAGGGAGGCCAATTGTTTTGTCATTTTAGCTTCCTGCCTCCCCAGTCTCACCTTCTTTAGGTGTTTCTTCCTCCTATTGCCATAATCATTATTCAAAAAGTTACCACCACCACCCTTCTCAGTTGGAACTTCCTCATTATGAATGCCTAGGAATTCTAACTCAGTTCCATAGATCTCCTTAAAGCTTAAGTCAACACTTTCACCTGAAAATGTATAATTAACCAAATGATCCCTAGTTAGTTCATCCAAACACATGAGTTCTTCTTCGAAAAGGTTTTCAAAGAGTATGTCAATTGGAGGTTCTTGAACTATATTCTCATGCGATACATTATTGGTTGGCTCATCGAAAGTGAAGATATTCAAATCAAATTTCCCCTTTTCAAAGGGTACTTTAACATTAGGATCTCCGACATATGTCTTCTCATCAAGATAATCGCCTTCATTGAATAATTCACTAAGAAACAGCGACTCATCTTCTATATCTTCACTTTCTTCATCACAATTATTTTCAACAAAATTTACCTCAAATGTTTGATCCCTTATCTTACGAGGTTATTTTTCAAGGTTGAAGACATTGACTTCTCTAGTCATGTCCCCAAAAGTTAACCTCATGGACCCATTCCTACAATTGATGATGGCATTGGCAGTAGCAAGGAATGGTCGCCCTAGGATAACAGGAGTTTGAGCCCTATGATTGGAGTTGGACACAGGTTGTGTCTCTAGAACTATGAAATCGACAGGGTAAATAAACTCCCCTACCCGGATAAGGACATCATTAATCTCCCCTTTTGGAACTTTCACTAAACAGTCAGCCAGTTGGATAGTGACTCGAGTTGGACTAAGATTGCCCAACCCGAGTTGTTGATAAACTGAGAATGGAAGCAAGTTGATACTTGCCCCCAAGTCAAGAAGTGCACGACTAATATCGGCTTGTCCTATTGTGCAGGCTATGGTTGGACTACCTGGATCCTTGTACTTAACAGGGATCGGACCCGATAGTAGCTCACTAATGTTAGTGGCTAAGAAGACCTTTTTAGGTACATTAGTCTTTCTCTTCTTGGTGCACATGTCCTTAAGAAACTTAGCATAAGATGGGACTTGTTGGATGGCATCAAGAAGTGGCACATTTATCTTCACTTGGTTAAAGATCTTAATTATCTTATCCATGTGTGGATTTTGCTTGTTTTTTCAGCCTATTAGGAAATGGTGCTATAGGCTGGTACACATGACTGGTTGACTTATCTTTTTCAGATTCATCTGGTTTAGGAGGAGTGGGATTAGATGAGGTAGATGCTGAAGTGTGATTGTGCTGACTAGGATTAGGTGGTGTTGACACTTTGTTATCAACTTTCTTTCCCGACCTCAATGTATGAACAGCATTACATTGATTCAGTGATTGATCCTCAACCAAATGAGCTTGTTGTGAATTCCTAGGATTCATAATTGGTTGACTGGGCAAGGTACCCTTTTGCCTCTCATGTTGTGGGTTGGATAACTGGCTCATTTGACCCTCTAGCCTCTGTATTATTTGCATGAGAGAATCTTGGTTCTTCATGTACCTTTCCATATTTCTCTCAAAATCAGTCATTCTCCTTTCAAATTGAGGATTCTGGAAGGAAGATTGTGGAGCTTGGTTGAAAAAATTTTGTAGATAATTTGAAAAATTATTGGGAGAATTGTGAGGGTGATTGGAAAAGTTGGGTTGATGATTGGAAGAATTATTGGAATGATGGAAGTGGTTTGGGAATGATGGAAGTGGTTTGCATGGTTTGACCGTGGGTGATCATTATTTTATTGGCTCCATGAGAAATTTGGGTGATTTCTCTAGCCAGGATTGTACGTTGGAGCGTAAGGATCATTGTTCGGCCTTGAAAAGGCCGCATTCATCGGTTCAAAAAAGTGTTGGTGAGCTTGAAATACAGGACACTCCTCAAAACACATGATTCATGGCCTGACAGTAAGTACAACCCGGAGTTGAAACTTGGTTCGGGCTGACTTGATTGACTGGACTAGGTTCCTTAGTTTCTAGAGCTTCCAGTCTTTTCGCTAGGTTAGCTAACTTAGCCTCGTTAGTTATGGATGATTCAATCGAATGGAGACCTCCTTTTGAAGAGATAGAGTTTGGATTTCTAGAGCTTTCACTAATATGTTCCCATTAGATGGTCTTTTCAGCTAGATTCTCATATAAATCCCATCCTTCATGCTCATCCTTCTACAAGAATCCCCCTTGGCACATGCTTTCTAAGAGGGTCTTGGTCGAGTAGTCTAAACCGTCATAAAGAATTTGGCATTGTCGCCATTTCTCTATTCCATGATGAGGACATTGGACAAGGAGGTCTTTGAAGCATTCAAAGTACCTCCAAAATGGTTCACTAGGTTCTTGCTTGAACTGCATAATATTTCCTAACGAGAGCGGTCTTGTGGATTGGATAAAATTTCTTCAAGAAGACCTTGATGAAACCATCCCAAGATGTGATAGAGCCGGCCGCTAAGCTGTAGAGCCATTTCTTGGCTAGGTCCTTAAGAGCAAATGAGACAAATCTCAACCTAATAGCATCATCTGCAAGGTGTGGGATTTTCATCATTAAGCATACTTCTTCAAATTCTCTTATGAAGAAATAAGCATCTTCGGACTCTTAGCCATGGAATTTAGGGAGTGTGTTGATGAATTGTGGCTTAAGCTCAAAGTTGTGTTCACCAACCGATGGAAGTTGGATGCAGGATGGAAGTGATGTTCTAATGGGATAAAACCTATCCTGCAAAGATGTCGGTCGATCCATAACCGAATCTGGTCTTGTTTCGAACTTGGGTGGTGATGTGTTTCTAGTTAACCTAGATGAATTAGCGTCTCTTGACCACACTTGCATACACAAATATAATCACAAACAAGTTCACCAATAGTCAAGAAAAGAAAATAACCAAGTCTAGTCTAAGGTAACCTTGACCTAGACAACTCCTAACTGGTTGATTGTCCACAGAAGGTGTAATGTAGACTTTGACCATAAGCTAATCAGCTATGTCAGGGCAAGATTGGTGGGAGGTTATCCGTCAAAGACGTTCCTTAATTAAGTAACCACCAATCTTCGGGCTTTCGGCGCTTAATCCCTTTCCTAGACACTGATTCGCCAGGAGTCAAGTTCCAACACTTTTTCCCCTTAGGATAATCTCCTAATGAGTTCGAGATGTCCCTAGGGCCAACGTCTATCAGATTTTACTTAGGCTTAGGTTGTGCGTGCTTGGAGATGGTTTGTGGGCTAAAGAAGGGTAATGACTTCCCCACCTTATCTTGACTTGGATTTTACCCTTAGAATTAATTTGTGAAAAGTGTGCAAGATATAGAAAAGTAGCATTCAAAAGCAAATATCACCCAAGAATGTTTCCTAAACTATATGCTATGCATACATACCTTGTCTCCAGCTCTGTTCAACAGCAATTGTAAAGTAAACGTAATTAGACAAATGCCTAGAATGCAAGTCTAAACGTTTTTTAAGCAATTAACAATCACTCAAATTACTGTTGGATTAAAACAGGGATGGTGGATAACAGAAATAGCAAAAATATAACATACAAAAACTTAAATTTTTGCGAGCAATATGTCCTACAAAAAGAGTTTTTTAGTAGTCCAATGAATTTTTTAATTTTTCTGCAAAGCAATTTCTTGAAATTCTGTTTCCTACTTTCGAGAGTAGGGGCACAGAATTTACAAGTCTTCTCTTGCAAAGATTGAATGCTAGATCTGAATCTTTAAGTCCCTGAAACAACACACAAAACTTGTTAAGAACAAATACATCGTTCCCTCCCCGGCAACGGCGCCAAAATTTGATTGAGCTTGAACCTGCACAAAAATACAGTATTTCAGAACTTCAAAATAGAGATGTGCAAGTGCTCAATTCTACCGTAATAGCAACTGGCTATGCGGGTCGTGATCCACAAGGAGGGTTAGCGATAGAAGCGTTCAAGGTTTGTATTGAAATCTTTGTGAAGAAAAATGAAGGTTCTTCTTTGTTTTAAGAAATGAAAATGAAAAGAGTTAGGTTAAAGTTAAAAAGAAAGCGATAGATGGAGAAGGTGGAGAAAATCAGAAAATGACTATGTACAAATAAATTGAAAAAGAATGTAAAAGATTTGGAAGATGTGGTGTTGGTGATCTAAACTAAAAATTACAAGAAAAGAAAAAAAAAACTAAAAATAATTACTTACCTCCTTTTGACCAAAAGCTTACCTTGAATCTTTGGCGACGATGTTACCTTGAAGTGGAGGCAATCAGCGCATAGCCCATAAGAGTTGATTATTGTCTCTTTCACATTACATCATCAAGACAAAACAAGCATGAAATGATACAGAGAGACTCAAATCCATCGTCATGAGCTATCGGTGGCACTCGCAAAGGCAAGGCTCTTTCGATGCTATAAGACTCACTTGGATAGCAATTGGTACAAGAACGAGTGAAGTAGAAAAGAAGAAGAAGAAGAACACTAAAACGAAGTACATACAAAAGAAAAATACAGATTCGATTTCATAACAATAAAAGAAAAGAAAGAAACCTTACACCGGTGTTACTCTCAGCACAAGCTTCGTTCTCGTTCTCCTATGAAAGTCTGACTTCCTCTGAATTACATAAATGAAAATTAAAAATTACATGAAAAGAAAAACAAAAACCGACACTAAAAAATGGAAAACTAGACTAAATCCTATCTCTGCATGATCGTCCCATTTTTCTCTGCTAAAACTAGTATTTATAGGGAAAAAACAAAAGGGGGAATCCCGGGAAGATTGGGAGAGCAAACGCTCCCCCAACTGACACATGATAGCCGCGGAAACGCGGCTAGGGCCACATTTCCGCGGCCCTGGTGTGGCCAGGTGGCCACACCCACTGATTTGATGATTTTCTTGTATCTTCTTCTGGTTTTCTCGTTTCTGCTCCAGGATTTGACGAAACAGTCTTTGATTGTTGGCTTTAACTACTTGATTCAGGGAGGATTCTTCTCAACTGATTTTCAACCTCTCTGATATGCCAGATTTTGCCCTGATTCTTTGATTTCAAATTTCTTCTGAATTAAATCAGAATTTGGTGGGCTTTTGGGCTTGTTTCTGTTTCGTTTCTTTTAACACTTGGGCCTACATTAAACAGAGAAAAGAAAACTTATTAATAGGATTTATTAGCTGAAAAGTATGGTAAGGTGACAATGTATATGCAATATATGTGACTAATCAGTGCCACAACACCTATAATCACGAACCCACAAGCTCGTTCGAGATCGTAACCTCTACAACTCTTTGAATACAAGAAGTAATCTCTCCAAGATCACAAATAGGTCACAATGCAATCCTATAACCAAGATAGAGGAATTGAAGCACTGAGATTATGAGTGTGAGAAAAGCTTTGAAGTATATGGATTGAAAGCTCAAAGCTAGAAAACTTGTATTTGGAATTATCGCTCAAAAATAATCTCTTTCGAAAATAATGTCTAAATCTCTTGAAACTCCTAAACAAAATACTTAGTAAAAGTTCTTTTAATTTTTCTACAGTATCCCTATTTATAGAGGACCAAAATAGAAGAGAAAAATCCAAAATAATTGTTATTAATTAACCCAGAAAAGACAGATTAAAAAATAACTGTTTGCGGTTAATCAGGCTTTAAGAAGCCTGTCGGTCGACCGACTGGTCGACAACTAGTGGTCATATTTCTGATCGTTAGGGTGATTTGTCACATATGTTGCATATATTTTGTCACCTTACCATGCTTTTTAGCTAATAAATCCTCTTAATAATTTTTTTTTTCTTTACTAAATGTAGGCCCAAGTGCTTAAAGAAAGAAAAGAGAAACAAGCCCAAAAGCCCACCAAATTCTGAATTAATTCAGAATAAATTTGAAATGAGGAAATTAGGACTAAATCTTGGCATATCAAGAGGTTGAGAAGAATCCTCCCTGAATCGAGCGGTTGAAGCCACACAATCAAGGCTGTTTCGTCAACAGTTTGGAGCAGAAACAAGAAAACCAACAATAGATACGCGTCCAACACCAAACCAGGAGACTCCCTCCCATGGGTGTGGCCACGTGGCCACACCAGGGCCGCGAAAACGCGGCCCAAGCCACGTTTTCACGGCCAAACTGATTCTGTTGGGGGAGCGTTTGCTCCCCCAATCTTCCCAAGATTCTCCTCATTGGGTTTTTGGCTATAAATATGGGTTTCAGCAAAGAAAAATGTAGCGAAGACTAGGATTAAGTTTTGTATTTATTTTCTTAGGATTTAGGCTCTTTGTTAGCTAGAACAAAAGTTGTAATCTTGCTTTTTAATTTGTAGTCCAGTATCAAAACCTGTGGAGAGACGACTGAGAGCTTGTACTTGAAGATTGAAGTGACAACAATACAAGAATCAAGCCACATTTCCTTCCACTTGTGTTTCGGTATGTCGTGCATTATTTTACTTTCTTCTTCGTTTTCTATGGATAACTAAACGATTTTCTGGGCTTCCTATTGAACTCTCTTTTACTTTCCTTCTCTTCTGCTTTTAAAAGAAAAAGACCCGATGACTCATATGAATGCCTTACTTAAAAGCCTTTCTTTTTGAAAGTGTTCTTGAAGGCACATGAGGATGGGTTTGGATTGTTGAATTCTCACTTCTTTCATGAACATCTCTTGAGTTATTTTTATTTCATTCTTACTTCTTCGCGCTTGATGTTTTAATATTCAACTCTAACGATTTCTTGAAGAAAAGACTCAACCCTTCTAACCATCGTATGTGCTTTACTAAAGCTTTCTAAAAATCAACTTTAAGTTTTGCAAATGGTCACTTGATGCACTTAACATTTTAAGAGGAGAATGAACAACTGAGTAGTGAGATAGTGAGCCTAGATTTGCTTTCTTATTATAAAAACAACCAAAATAATTCTCAAGCTTTCTAAATCACCTTCTCCAAAAGCTTTTCTAAAAGTTGCAAATTTTCTTTTAATCATCTCTTTCTTTCCATTCTCTTTTTCATAAAAAAACAAACACAATTTCTTATTTCTAAATGATTCACCGAAAAGCTTCCATCGCATCCCTCCTTGTGGACACGGCCCGTTAGCCACAAGCTACACGGTAAATTCTTAAACTTTTTGATTGTTTCTTTATTTTAGCAATCAATTTTTGGCACCGTTGCCGGGGAGGGAACGGTGTAATTATTTTTAACAAGTTTTGTGTATTGTTTCAGGGACTTGAAGATCAAGATTTAGCAATCAAGCTTTGCCAAGAAGACTTGCAAATTCTGTGCCCCTACTCTCGAAAGTAGGAAACAGAATTTCAAGAAATTGCTTTGCAAAATCTGAAAAAATTCATTGGACTACTAAAAACTCTTTTTTGCAGGACATATTGCTCGCAAAAATTTCAGTTTTTATATGTCATATTTGTGCTATTTCTGCTATCAAACATCCCTGTTTAAGTCAACGGTAAAACACTTGTTGAAAAGTTAAAAAATTGATTAGACATTTGCATTCTAGGCACGAGTCTTTTCAATTCATTTACTTTACTGTTGAAGAGTGCTGGAGCAAGGTACGTACGCATTGCATTCAGAATAGGACTCATTTCTTGGTTGATTTATATCGCTTTGAGTGAATTGATTGAGGCTAAACCTGCACAAAAAATACGAGATTATAGAACTTAAGAAAGAAAATGTGCAAGTGCTCAATTCTTCCGCTATAGCAAGTGGCTATGCGGGTCGTGATCCACAAGGAGGGTTTGCGATGGAAGCTTTACGGTTCTTTATTGAAATCGTTAAGAATAAAAGCGAAGGTTCTTCTCCGTTTTTAAGTTAAGAAAAAGTGAAAGAATCATGTTATGTTAGAAGAGAATGAAAGATGAAGAAGGTGGAAAATCAGAAAACAATAAAAGCGACTATGTACAATGAAGTGGAGAAGAAAGAGTTGGAGGAGATGGTTGGTGATCTATACTAAAGAAGTAAAAGAAAAGAAAGAAAGAAAAGTGTAGAAATACTTACCTAGGTTGAGTGATGACTTACCTGGAAACCGTTGCATGTTCTACCTTTGCTTCGGAGGCGTCCAACGCATAGATCATAAGCTCGAGCTTAGTCCCCGTGCACATTATATCGTCAAGCCTAGCAAGAACGAAGTGATGCGGATCTTGAAAGAGGAGAACGTCTTCATGAACTATCGCTGGCTCTCACGTAGCTTAGTTATACTTGCTTTGGAATTCACTTGTACACTCAACAACAACAACCAAGGTAAAGTAGAAGAGGAAGACGAAACAAAAGAAAATACAAACATAAAAAGAACTTTTACCTTTATTAATTGCAGAGACAATGGAAGAAAGGAGGAGGGTACATCGTCGGTGTCACTCTCAACTTCAGCCTCTCTCTCTTACTTACATGAATCTTCTTCTACCCTAAGTTACATACAAATTACATAACAAGAAAAGAAAAACCTAAACTACAAAGAATTAAAACTAGGCTAAATCTTAATCTACATTGACGTCCCATTTTCAGCACAAGTACAGGCCTTTTATAGGCAAAACCCTAACCACCATGATCCCGGGGAGGTCGGGGGAGCAAACGCTCCCCTAACTCCCAAACAAAGCCGCAGAAACGCGGAATTTTCAATTTTTCAAAAATAATTACTGAGTCATTTTCTTCAACATCCTTGTCCAACAATGAAGTGTGATTTTGAGAGATGATTGATTTGGACTCAAATAAAACAGGAACAAAAACCGATACCGACTTAGAAATTTGACTCAGATCAAGTCGAGATTCAAAAAAGGGAGTCGAAATTGGTTCAAAAATGGGGTCCAAACTAAAGAATTGATTTTCACACACTTTTCCCATCAATGAAGTGTGATCGTAAGATATTGGTGATTCAATTTCACGGTGTATCGTACAGGATTCAATGTTGACTCCAGAATAGAGAAAAAATCTGGTAAAGTTACCGAGTCATTATTGAATCAAAAAGTGAAGTGGAATTACCAACTTAAGGTTCAGGATCACTTTCAAGCTCAAATTCAATTTCGGGAAAAGGATAACTAGCCAAAATATCAGGTGGTTCTTAAAATTTTGGGCAAGTTCAAATCGTTGTAATGAAATTGAATCTTGATTTTTGTCCATGAAAGGAATGTGAATGGGTGAAATGATCGATTCAAGTTCAAGAATTATGAAAATCAAAACTAGCTCAAGAACGTTACTTAGTTTAGGTAACACTACAAGAGTCGATATTGATTCAAGGATTAGACTCGAATCACTAAATTGAAGCTCAGGTTCACATTCATCTTGAAGTTCAATTTCAAGAATTGGATAACTTGTCAAACTATCAAGAATTTGAAGTTGGTCAAGTTCAGGTTGGTATGATGAAATTGAAGCTGAATTTCCAGAATGATATGATTCTTGAGTCATATGAACATTTGATGGACATGGGAAGTCAATCATATTTTGGATTATTCGCTCAGTCTCTTGCATGAATTCCATAATTTTTTCCCACAATGATTTTTCTTTGAGTGGTTCTAGAAAAGAATTATATGAATTTTGGAAACTTTGTGGACATGATGAGGCCACATGTTTTCAAAATGTTTTTGGGCCTATCACTTCTTCCAAACTTCTTTGCAATGATGATTTTTCTTCAATTGATGGTTAAGGAAAGGGAGGATGTGAAGCAAAAATCAGGGAATGAGTATTGTGAAAATTATGGACAATGTGGTTGAAAACTTGACCCGGGGAGGTGAATCCCTATGAACTCTGTGAAGAGTGGAAGTTATTTTAAAAATTATAGAAGTTATTTTGAAAATTATAGTCATAAGATTGGGGATATGGGTCATATTGAGTCGGATAATCCCAATTCAGCATATATGGTTGGTTCATGTTGTATATAGCCAGGTCAGAGTTATCCGAGTCAAATGAGGTCGGAGTGAAATATGGATTCATATTAGGATTGAAAAATTGTTATTGTTAAAACCCATCTCATAATTTACAAAAAAAAAAAGAAAACAAACAAACAAACAAACAACAAATAAAGAAAGAGGAAAAAGAAAACAAGCCTATGCTAAGGTTGACTTAGACCTAGACGACTCCTAACTGGTTAGACTGTCCACGGGGAGTACATTGTGAGAATCTGACCATAAGTTAATCGGCCAGGTAGGGGTAAGATCAGTTGGAGATATCCATACAAGGAGCAACGGGCCTAATTATACCAAACTATTATTCTTCGAGGTTTCGCCTCTCAATCCCCAACCTTAAACACCGATTTGACAAGAGTCAATTTCTAACAACTTTTCCCTTAAGTCAATCTTTTAAATGAGTCTGAGATGTCCCTAGGGGCCAACGTCTAGCAATTTTTATTAAGGCTGGGTTGTGTGAGTGGGGAGGTGATTTTTGGACTAAGAGAGGGTAATGACTTCCCCACCTTATGTTGTATTGGGTTTTGCCCTTAATTTCAATTCAGCAAGTGTCCAATATAGATAAGATTGAACACAAAAAAGTGAGTAAATCACTCAACTGTTTGTTTTAAGCTATATGCAATGCAATATGTACACCTTCATGAAGATCACAACAACACATGAATAAAATACAGTATATTGGAATGAAAATTGACACGTGCCTAGATGCAAATGTCTAAACTATTTTAAAGCATCCAATTTTCGTATTTTAGTTTTTAAAATTATTACAGTGCACAGTTAATATAAACAGAAATAAGCAGCAGAGTATAACAATATACAAGAATTTACCCAACTATACAAAAGCAAGTGCGGACTTTTGCAATGCTAAAAATTTAACTTGCACACCAAAAACAAAGAAGAAAAGTTAACAAAAATATGATATCAAACCGTTCCCATCCTTGGCAACTGCGCCAAAATTTGATCGGGGGAAAACCGCACACGAAAAGTGTATGTTTGAAATCACGAGTTAAAAGTGTGTGGTCTGGATTCTTTGATACTTCTGTTATAGCATAGAGGCTAAACGGGTCGAATCCACAGGGACGGAAAGCGATAGAAGCTTTACCGAATGTTCACGTGTGTGTTAAAATTTTCTTCTATGTTTTAAAGAATGGAAAGAAAAGAAAACAAAGAATGAAAAAAGAAGGGTACGATAAAACACAAAGAAGTGGGAAATATAGAAAGAATGTATTTGTGGTTTTTAAGATATATCTAAAACAAAGAAAAGAAAAAGAAAACTCATGGCTACTAACTACTAATGGCTCCACTAACCATGCTAACCTCTTAGTGATAGTTGCCTCACATGTATCCTTGACCATCACTAGTCCTTGATTCAAGAGCGTTTCAAAGCATGACCCATAAGATAACTCCTCAAATTCAAACTTAACAAACAAGTGCAAGCTACACTTAAGCCATCAAAACTAAACAAGAGCAAGTATAGAATAAAGTAATGTTAGCTTGTTAAAGAGTTAGGATGTTAGAGTGTTTAGATCCATCATCATGAGCCATCAATGGCTCTTATAAGAGCAAGGCCAAGTAGAGACTATTAGATTCATGTTGATTATCAAGTAAGAAGTTAGCATGCTAGTGGTTAGTAGTTAGTTGCCATGAGAGAAGATTAGCTAAGCATGAAAAAGGAGTTAGAGAGAAGAAAACAAGGAGAGATAAATAGAGAACCTTTCATAGATTGTCACCTTCCATTACAAGTACTCCTACTTTCCACCCATGTACTACTCTCTTTTCTATTACAAGATCTACAAGAAATAGGAAATACAAAGAGGAAGAAGAAGAACAACTAATCTAAACTCTCCTAAAACTACAACATAGAGAAAAAACCCTAAAAACCTCCTAAAAACTCCTCAAAACTCCTTCTCTATGTGCTCTGGAAATCCCAGGGAATTTATAAGCGAAAGGGGGCACCAAGGTACGTGTACAAAGCTGCGCGTTAAATTCTCTTATGAAGAAATAAGCATCTTCGGACTCTAAGCTATGAAACTTAGGGAGTGTGTTGATGAACTAAGACTTAAGCTCAAAGTTGTGTCACCAACCGATAGAAGTTGGATGCTAAATGGAAGTATGGTTCTAATGGGATAGAACTTATCCTGCAAAGATGTCTGTTGAGCCATAACCGGATCTAGTCTTAGTTCAAACTTGGGTGGTGATGTGTTTCTAGTTAACCTAGATGAATTAGGGTCTCTTGACCACACTTGCATACACAAACACTATCACAAACAAGTTCACTAACAGTCAACAAGAGAAAATGATTAAGCCTAGTCTAAGGTAATCTTGACCTAGACAACTCCTAACTAGCTAATTGTCCACAGGAGGTATAATGCATACTTTGACCACAAGCTAATCAGCCAAGTCAGGGCAAGACTGGTAGGAGGTATTCGCACAAAAGCAACGGGCCTAATTAAGCTAAACCACAGCCTTCAGGATTTCGCCCCGCAATCTTTGTCCTTAGACACTGATTTGGCAGGAGTTAAATTCTAACACCTTCTCCTTTAGGATAATCTCCTAATGAGTTCGAGATATCCTTAAGTCCAATGTCTATTAGATTTTAAATTAGGCTTAAGTTGTGCGTGCTTGGAGATGGTTTGTGAGCTAAGGAAGGGTAATGATTTTCTCACCTTATCTTGATTTGGCTTTTGCCCTTAAGATTGATTGTGCAAAGTGTGCAAGATATAGAAAAGTAACATTCAACAAGCAAATAATCACCCAAGAATGTTTCTTAAATTATATGCTATGCATACATACCTTGTCTCCAGCTATCTTCAACAGTAATTGTAAAAGAAATGTAATTAGACAAATGCCTAGAATGCAAGTCTAAATATTTTTTAAGCAATTGGCAATCTATCAGATTATTGTTGGATTAAAAAAACAGGGAGTGTGAATATCAGATATAGCAGAAATAATACACAAAAACTATATTTTTTAAAAGCGATATGTCCTACAAAAAAGAGTTTTTAGTAGTCCAAAAAAATCAAGCTTTTGTGCTGTAATTTCTTGAAATTATGTTTCCTACTTTTTAGAGTAGGGGCACAAAATAGCAAGTCTTCTCCTGCAAAGCTTGAGTGCTAAATCTGACTTGATGATGGCCCTGAAACAAGAAACCAAACTTGTTAGGAAACAATTATATCGTTCTCTCCTCGGCAGTTGCGCCAAAATTTGATTGCAAGCAAATGCAGTAAGAGTTACCATCTAGCTTTGGGCAAACGGGTCGTGTCCATGAGGAGGAATACGATGGAAGCTTTTCGATGAATTGTTTAAAGAACAAAGGATGTTGTCGGTGTATTTTTTTTGATATGTTGAAAAAGAGAATGGAGAGTAAGTGATTAAAAGAAAAATTAAAAACTTGGAGAAGGCATTGAAAAAGGTGATCTTTAAAAAGTGTTGAAGATTATTAGGTTGTTTGTTTTAATATGAAAAAGATCTGGGCTCACTAACTTACTACGCAACGATATATTCTTCTCTTGAAATTCTCAGTGCCTCAACTTGATCATAGGTAAAAACTTAAGCTTGAGTCTCAAAAGTCTTAAGCAAAACAAATAATATTGTTTGAAAAAGTTAACTCTTTTTATTAAGAAATCATCTTGAACTGAATGTTAAATCATCAAGTTGTCTTTCAAGTATGAAATAAAAACAAGTTCAAGTGTTATTTTAAAAAAATAGAAGTTTAGACATCCAAACCGATCCTCATGTGCCTTCAAGAATACTTTTAAAGAAGAGGCTGAGTTTAAGGCATACATGTGATTCTGTTGGGTTCTTTACATCAAAATCATTCAAAACAAGAGAAGGATCGAAGAAAGATGATAGTGAGCCCAGAAAAATAAATTTAGCTACTCATGATTAATGTAAAACAAAACATATAAATGAAATAAAACATACCCGTGAATTAGAGAAGAAGAGAAGCCTTGAACCTTTATTGATGTCACTTCAACTTCAGATTACAATCACTCTTTTTCTCTCCTCTCTCACTTGTATCTAGACTGAACTATGAATGAAAAAATAGAGATACAACTTCTCGATACTATCTAACAAAGAACCTAAATTTGAAAAATAAAGAGAAAAACTTAAACTAATTTTTGGTCTCTTCTTCTCTGAAAAATGCAGTATTTATGGGGAAAAACAAAGTAGGAGAGAGCGTATGAAGATAGGGGAGCAAACGCTCCCCCAACCGTCTCAACAAAGCTGCAGAAATGCAGCTTTGGCCGCATTTTCACGGCCTGGGGGACAGCTCCTGGTTTAGCGATTTCCCATTATCTAGTTCTGGGTTTCCCGTTTTAGCTCCTGGATTTGACGAAACTACCTTTGATCTTTGGCTTTAACCAATTAATTTGTAAATATTTGTTTTAACTGATTTTCAACCGATTTTATCTTCTCTGATTTGCCTTGATCTGCCATGATCTTCTAATTTTTAATTAATTCTGAATTAAATCAGAATTTTGAGGGCTTTTGGGCTCGTTTCTCTCCCTTTCCTTTAGCAATGGGTCTGCACATTACTAAATCAAAATAAGACTTATTAATAGAATTTAATAGATAATAAACATGGTAATGTGATAATATATATGATCGATCACCCATATGCCCAAGAACAAATGGGGGGTTGGCACCAAGGGCATGATGTAACCCGATCTTCCCAATCTAAAGGGAAAGAAATGATGGCAGTTGAGTTATCTGGGGAAGCTCCTCCAAAGCAGAAAAGGAGTGGCACTAGTAAAAATCAGGAGTTTAAATTTTTGCCGAGACAATATTCTTTCAAAGATGAACAGGTGGTGACCATCTTCCACTTACTCAACAAGGGTAACAAGCTCAAGTTACCTGAAATTCGGCGACTAGGAAAAATGGGGCACATGAACGACCCTAACTACTGCCTCTTTCACAAATGATGCATCATCCCACCAGCAGATGCTTTGTCCTCAAGGACAAGATCCAAGTATTAGTGGATGCTAGAGTTCTGACTCTTAAGTCAGAGCAGAAGAAAGTCACCGCCAACATGGTGACTCTCAATTTCAGGACCTTCCCGAAAACAACGGTCCAAGACAGATTGATTCCAATCCCTAAAAGCAGACTGGACGTTGTTAACCCAAATGGCGGAAAACAGAAAGCCAAGGGCCTCGTTCCAATGATGACAAAATCTGGAGAGATCATGTGCGTCTACCCGGATATCATCAAAGATGAGCAATGGAAATTTAGCATACCCAAGCTCAAAGGCAAGTCATATATTGTCGTTTCCCTTGCAATGGATGATGACGATGTGACTATAACTTCTTTCAGTGACTCGAAAGAGAAGAGTTTGCCTTAGCGGCACAGCCTGCTACGCACAGCCTGCTACCTCGCAGATGGTAGGCACCCAGTCTGAAAGGTCGTACTTGTGACCAGACTCCCGATGAGACAAAGCAGCCAACGACGTCGGGAATAATTGCACCAGTCCTGGCTAAGGCACCATCCCCGCCGCTGGACAAAGGGAAGCAAAAGGAGGTATGATTCGATAAATTATTGAAAAAGGAACCTCCAAAAAGACTCAACGCTTCTTTCTGCTTCAACATATTGGCACAACTTGCCAATATCCCAGCTCATATAACTCTACACGAGTTGCTTCGCATCTTAAAGGAGACAACAGAGGCGCTTATGGATGCACTTGCTGACTCAGAGTCTTTTCTGACACAAGTACCAGCAAACTCTATTAATAACAATGAGACTTCGTGTCCCCAATGTTATTTGGTGAGCAACAGGTGTCATCCATCACCTTCACTCTGAGGACATGCTCCTCAAAGATAATAAGCATGATAGGCCTTTATACTACACTAGGTATATTGGTTCCACATGTATCAAGAGAATCCAAGTCGATCCGGGTCTGCTCTTAGCATCATCCCGAAGAGGCTTCTTTACTTCTTAGGTATCCCACTAAGCAAGTTATCCACTACCACTGTAACTATTTATTGCTTCAACACTAGGAGTAGTCCCCCTCTGAGCAAGATTCGTCTCTGATGCCAAATTGAAGACTTGAAATCAGAAGTGACATGCTACATCATTGACGCTGACACGTCTTATAATCTCTTGCTCAGACGATTGTAGATCCATGCCAACTGGATCGTCCCCTCCACGTTGCACAGTGCTTCAAATGTGTGGAAGATAATGATGTGGGTTGAATGGTATTTATTAAAATGCAATCGTTCAAAGAAGTGGAGAATTACTTCACTGATTCCTTGCTATACCAGGAGAATGACGAGCCAGTGAAGCAGTCTTTGCCCGATGATGTCAACAGTGACAATGAGGTGGACTCAGAATTAAGAGAAGATGCGCCAGCTATCTTTAGTATAGAACCAATTATAGCGTATCTAGATTATTTTGGTTGTAATAATCTCTCCGAAAATGAGGGCGAGAGGTCCTTAATGAAAAGGTTGCTTTTGATTATTCTTTGTGTCTTGAGAATGTATTTAAATCTATCGATATTAGTTCTTTGCATATGCATTTACCCATCTCAGGAATGGCATGCATGGATATAGAGGACAATAAAGGGTCTGTCTTCGTTGTCCCGCCTACTCAAAGGGACCAGTCGCCAATTATATTCGGCAGAGGTCAAGCTCGGGCCACGACATCCAGGAATCGGACAATGACTTGGAATCCCCGCAATTCTTTCATTACACACGGTCAGCACACTGGATGATGAAAAGAATGGATTACAGCTTGAATCGTGGCGATGGTTTGAATTTTAGTAAAGGGCGGCGTATACCTTTGGAACCCTTCATACCAGAAGGAAAACCAGCTAACTATTACGACTGCACACACAGGGGGTTAGGATATGCCATTTTGCCTCCTCAGTCAGAATTAGAGTCTGACGAGTCTCTACCCTCATGATCATCAGACTCGTCCAAGTGGGACTCTGATATCAGTGTGGGGTAGTCTTCAAATAGCTCTTCGCCCACTGACATCTTTCAGTCAGGAGAGCAAGACGAAGATATTGAGCCATTCGATGCTGATCTGTGGGCTCAACAACTGGATCTTCAATGAGAAAAGCATTTCGAACAATGCGAAACTTCTGAAGATGAGGTGATCCAAGTTGATGTGGGTGATCAAGCACATTCAAAGCTCATCCCTGTTAGCAAAAGCCTATTGCCAAAAGAGAAGCAAGACCTCCTGGAGCTATGAAGACATGCCTGGCCTCGATCCTCAGGTAACTATGCATCGTCTCAACATCAAACCGGACACCAAACCAGTTAAGTAATAGCAACGACGGTTTTGACCCGACATGATGGAGGCAATTAAAACCAAGGTTAAACTCATCGAATCCGGCTTCATTCGAGAAGGATAGCACCCAGACTGAGTTGCTAATATTGTCCCGGTGCTCAAGAAAAAGGAAAATATCAGAGTTTGCATTGACTTTCGTGATCTTAACGCAGCCTGTCTTAAAGATGAATTTCCATTGCCCATCACTAATTCATGATTGACAATATGCGTGGCTTCGAAAGGATGTCCTTCATGGATAGCTTTTTAGGGTACAATCAAACTAAGATGCACCCAGATGATAAGAAACATTCATCATTCAGAACGCTATTAGGGGTATATTGTTACACAGTAATATCATTCGGATTGAAGAATGCGGTGCGACTTACCAACATGCCATGAGCATAATTTTTTGTGATCATCTACGAAAATGATGGAATGCTATGTTGACGATATTGTAGTCAAGAGTCGCAGCAGAAGCAACCACCTCGACAACCTGAGATCCTTGTTCGATATCATGCGGGCTCACCAACTGAAGATGAACCCAACCAAGTCATTCTTGGAAGTATCGAGTGGCAAGTTCCTGAAATATACCTAAATGGGGGTGAATAGGTGTTTTGCTAATCAAATGCAATTTTAAAATTACTTATGAATTATGCAAACGGTCTCTCAAAATAAGAATTGAAGATGAACTCCCCGTGAAGGGCTCTAGAACTTCTTCTCTTATATTCCTCTAGATAATGAGTTGAGGTGCTCATTTGCCTCCTTGTTGAGATGAGCATAGACCGACAATGAAAATGATGGAATGAAAGTAATTATAGAATACAAGATGAACTACTATACAAGTAATAATGAAAAGCAATAGAGAGCAAGACACAAGCAATCGCAAACACAAAGGAATTGTTCTGAGGTTCAAGCTATCGCTCTATGTCCCTGCCTTCACCACAATGAATGATTTCACTATCCTCTAAGGGATCTTCCACAAATGGATATTACACAAAATAATTACAATTTGGTCTACGCAAGATCAGAGTACACAACTCCACCACTCAACCCTCTACACAAGAGGTAGCACAAACCCAATTAAGGTTACAAAGTTCTTCGTGATCCAACAAGATCACAAACGCTCTCTCTTACAACTTCCTATAGAGTAGAATATGAAATGTAGCTCAAGAAGTAAGTGAGAGATGAATTCTAGTTAGAAAGAATAGAAAAGTTTTAAAATCAACTGAAAATAGCTTTGAAAAGAAAGGACTTGAAGATTGAAAGCTAGAAAAACTTTTCTCTTCTGAAACAAACTTAAAAACTTGTAAACTTGTGTTTTTTTATTATAATGAAACCAAAACCAATGACCCATATATATAAGCAATAGATAAATATCATTTCTTAATCATACCAGGTCATTTGGGGTGTGTGCCCGTTGGAATCTGCTAAAAATAAAACAGATCTAAAAACTAGTCGTTATGGAGTTGGCAAGCTGTCAATAGACCAGTCGGCCGCCCGCCAGCTCATCCAGAAAAGAGTCGTTGGCTTCAGTCGACCGGCCTGGTCGACTGCCCTTCAGTTCAAAGGGGAAAAACAAATGGTCGGTCGATCGCCCGATCGACAGGCCCAACCCGAGAGCAAAAGGCTTTCAGTCAGTCGACCGATAATGTGCACAAAAGTGCATGACCCTTAGCCAAAGACCCGATCAACCGGTCGGTCGACTGTTTTGGCCTGAAATTGGCACCGGTCGACCATCTAGTCGACCGACTTGGCCTAAAACAGTTTTCTGGATAGTTTTTTGAGTTTCAAATATTTTTTTAAATATTTTATATTAGTTTATAAGTAATATAGCAATGTATGGGTAATGAAAATACATGTTTTAAACTTGTTATAAAATTTTGAAAAAATTATGAGACATGTATCAGAACTAAACATGCAAAATACTAATACTATCAAAACTTGTACTTTTTTGAAATCATATATTTTGTGTATGTAACTTCTTAAGCATTACAACTATATCTATACTTTAACAAACTAACATCTTACAAGGCTTTAGGTGACTAGAAGAGCTTCAAGCAGGCTTCTCCTTTAGCGACATCGAGTGCATTGAGCTTCAATCCAGTACTTGAATATCCTTGAGTCTTCAACACCTTCATTTAGAGGAAGAATCTATTAGAATCTTGAAATATACTTAAACAGTTAAACTTGATTAGTACTAAATAACCACATATGTTCTGTTATCATCAAAACCATAAAACAGGGTGATTGTAACCTTGGGCCAACAATCTCTCCCTTTTTGATGATGACCAAACATATGAGTTATTTAAAATAAAAGATAAGAAAGAGTTAAAAAAAATCTCTCCCTCAAATTATGCTATCTATCAAGTACAAGAAAATATTATGACTTTAAATAGATTTGATAATATAAGTAAGTCACACATATATGCATATATAAGATGATGCCAATTTAGAATAAGATGCATATATAGCCTACCATCCTTCCAATCCTCCTTCCTCCAAAAACAATATGCAATGAATGAAAACAATAAATCATGGCATTGCATATAAGCATGATAATGGAAATGAATGCACTTGAAGTTCACAAAATACTAAAACAACTTAATAACTCATCAAATTTCTCTCCCCCTTTTTATCATGCATCAAAAAGGGAAAAGATATCAACATAAAGGAGATATTAAATTGAAAAATACATGTAATAAAGGATTTAAAAATACATGAAATAATTTCAAAACTTATGAATCTATAATACAAACATTTAATTCACCACAAATGAAGAAAAATCTTTTATAATCTAGTGGTTTAGTAAAAATATCTGCAAACTAAAAATCGGTGAAAACATAATCGGTTTCAATATCGCTTTTCTCAAGTGATCTCTAAGAAAGTGACATCGAATATCTATATGCTTGGTTTTACTATGTTGATTTGCGTTTTTGATCATATGAATGGTACTAGTATTATCAGAAAATATTTTAATATGGTAATAATGCAAATCATAATCAAGGAGAGTATGTTTCATCCAAAGAACTTATGTACAACAAGCAAGCCCCGACCGTAACATACTCCACCTCGGTGGTTGAGAGGGCTATAGAATTTTGTTTCTTAGAAGACCACGATACAAGGGTAATTTTCTAGAAATTGACAAGTACCACTAGTGCTTTTCCTATCTACTCTACAACCGGCATAATCAGCATCCGAATAACTCATCATGGAAAATTATCTGATTTTCGGATACCACAAGCCCATTTCAATAGTGCCCTTAAGATAACTAATAATGCGTTTTACTGCAATTAAGTGAGACTCTTTAGGACAAGATTGAAATCTAGCACATAGACACACAATAAACATAATATCCAACATACTAGCCGTTAAATAAAGTAAACTACCATCATACTTCTATAAAATTTAATGTCTACATTTGTACCTTATTCATCCTTAATAAACTTTGTTGTGGTGGCCATGAGAGTCTTACTTAGTTTTGCATCTTCCAGCCCAAATCTCTTAATGAATTCTCGTGTACTTGGCTTGATTGATGAAAATCTCATGACTCCTTTGCTTGATTTGAAGTCTAAGGAAGAAGTTTAGCTCTCCTACCATAGACATCTCAAACTTGTTCTTCATGCATGATTCGAATTCTTTACAAAGCTTTTCAATAGTGGATCCAAAAATAATATCATCAACATAAATTTGAATAATTAGGATATCACTATTACATGCTTTGTAAACAAAGTGGTGTCAACTTTACCTTTAACAAAATCTTTTAAAATTAGAAAAGTTGAAAGCTTTCATACCAAGCTCTTGGAGCTTGTTTTAAACCATACAAAGTTTTATCAATTTTGAAAATAAAATCCGGATGTGTAGGATCAACAAATCCGGGAGGTTGTTCAACATACACTTCCTCTTCTATAAAATATTTAAAAATGCACTTCTGACATTCATTTGAAAAAGTTTAAAATCTTTAAAAGAAGTAAAGGCAAGTGTCATCCATATGGCTTCAAGCCGTGCTACGGGTGCAAAGGTTTCCTTAAAATCGATACCTTCGATTTTGGTGTAACCTTGGGCCACTAACCTAGCTTTATTTCTAATAACATCACCCAACTCATCCATTTAATACCAATAGTTGGTCGATGATGGGGTCTAGGAATAAGATGCCAAACTTGGTTGCACTCAAATTGATTGAGCTCTTCATGCATTGTAAGCAATCAATATGAATCGGCCTCGGCTTTGAGGATATTTTTGGGTTCAATATGTGAAATAAAAGTAAAATGGTCACATAAATCATGGAGTTTGGATCGAGAAGTTTACCCCCTTGGATACATCACCTATGATGAGGTTCTTGGGATGATTTGAAGCAAATCTCCAATCCTTCAGAAGTGGTTGTATTGGTTCCACATCAACCTCTTGAACTTCACCTTGTTCATTAATTTTTATTTTTTTTTCTTCTATAGGTGAGTCCTTTAAAGTTATCCTCTCTATGTCTTCACCTAAGGAATCAATCTCTACAACATTTTTCACAAAAGTATTAGATTTCTCAAACTTGACATGTATAGATTCTTTAATAGTCAAAGTAGATCTATTGAAGACTCTATAGGCCTTACTAGTATTTGAATACCCAACAAATATGACTTCATAAGATTTGGCATCAAATTTTCATAAATTATCTTTAATGTTTAAAATAAAGCATTTACAACCAAAAACTTTAAAATAAAAAATATTAGGTTTTCTCAAATAGTAAATTTCAAATGAAGTTTTAGAATCATTTTTACAAAAAGAAATTCTATTTGAGATGTAACATGATATATTTACGGCCTCAGCCCATAAATATTGAGGGAGTCCATATTCATTTATCATTGTCTTAGACATTTCTTGAAGAGTATGATTCTTTCTTTCAACGACTCTATTTTGTTGTGGAGTTCTAGTACATGATAGTTCACGTTTGATTCTATTTTCTTCACAATAAGTGATAAAGAAATGTTTAATGAATTCACCACCTCTATCACTTCTTATGCGTAAAATTGAATTTTTTTTCTTTTTCAAGTCCTTTTCTAAACACTTGAAAATGTGAAAAGCTTGATCTTTGTGTTCTAAAAAGAAAATCTATGTAAAACGAAAAAAATCGTCAACTAAAACAAAACCAAAATGATTTTCACTTAGAATTTCGGTTTTAGCTGGACCAAACAAATCCATGTGAATTAACTCCAAGAGTCTTGATGTCATGATATCCTTGATAGTTTTGAAAGAGAACTTGGTTTGTTTTTCAAGTTGGCACGCATCACAAATACGGTTCTTTTCAAACTTCAAATAAGAAATACCTTTCACCGCTTCCATATTGTTAATTCTAGATAGATGGTCAAACGAAATATGGCCTAGTCTCCTATGCCATAACTAAGAATCTTCATTAAAAGAATTTAAACATATAGCATTGCAATATAAATTAGACATATCAATCATATACACATTATTTTCACGAAAATCAGAAAGCACACATGCATTAGTTTGTCTATCTAAAATTTTACAAAATAAGTCATCAATAACTACTTTAAAACCTCTATCACAAAGTTGACTAATACGCAAGAGGTTATGCTTGAGACCATCAACTAAAACAATATTTTCAATTAAAGGAGATGAGCTAATTTTAATGTTACCTATACCGATAATTTTTCCTTTGGAATCATCTCCAAAGGTGACAGTGTCACCTTCATGGTACCTTAATAGGGTTGCAAAATTGTTGATATCCCAAGTCATATACCTTGAGCAACCGCTATCAAGATACCACCAGTCCCTATGTCTAGGAACCTTGGTGTGCACCTACATCAAGCAACGAATTGTTTGATTTTGGTACCTAGATTTTCTTAGGTCCTATAGTGTTAGCTTTTCGAACAAAAAATGATCATTAGAAGTATTTATTCTATCAAAATAAAATTTGGCCAAGTGACCCTTTTGGCCACAATAAGTATATGAATAAACTCTTTCATATAAAAGCATGATCAGAGTGTGGGGTATGAGTATGTTTGATGTGTGTAGTATGTCTAGCTGATGTATATGTATAAGTTGTGATTTAGGAGTGTGGGTATGTGTAGTATGATGAGCATGTGTAATATGAACATGTTTCTTTAGAGTATGTTTCTTAGAAAACATTGCCTCCAACCTAACTTTATCAAACTCACATTTTTTTAACACATCTCCTAATGAGCTAATTTTATCTTTTAAAATAGAAATCTCATTTTTATCAATTAATGAAAATTTTGCTTTATATGAAATTTATATGCATCAAAATCTTTTTGAGTGGATATGAGTGTGGAAGATAAATCATCTTTTTCTTTAGAAAGTGTGATAATTTTATTTTGAAGAGTTTCATTTTCTTTTTCATTTTAAATACTTCTTTTTAAGGAAATTATAGTTGTTAGACAACTCTTCAAAAGCCTCACCCAATTCATCAATTGTTAATTCACAATCATCAAGTGAGGGTTCGGATGTTACCTTAGATGTGTTATGTGTGTCGTATCCACTTCTTCATCGATTTCACTCTCTGAGTCCAAGTAGCTTTGAGAGCTTTCTTTTTGTAGGGCTTCTTGGAGGTTAAAGATTTGCTTTTGGTCTCCGGATAATCCACAACCATGTTGCCCGGCTTCCGGCAATTGAAGCATATGACCTTCTTGTCTTCTTTCCCTTGCCATCTTCTTCTATTGTTAAACTTGGCCTTATTTACATCCTCCTTACATTTTTCATTAGAAGGGAGAATTTTTCATCATCCTCTTCATCATCATAGTCAGAGATGATGGGAGTTGATTTAAAAGCGATATCTTCTTCTTTTGTGGTGCCATCTGTTCCCTTACCTTCCTCTCCATTTTATGGGTCTTAAGATTTCCTATAAGACCGATGAGCTCCATCTCTTCTTTGACGTTTAGCTCCTTTAATGTAGTAGACTTGACTTCCCTTGAGGATGGAAGTGTAAGAATGACCTTCCTTATTTTTTGATCATTATCAATAGCATCACCTAAAGAAGAAAGACCATTAGTTATTTTAGTAAATCTTGTTACCATGTCATCAATGGTGTCATTATCATGCATGATGAAATTTTTATATTGGGAATACAGGAGATCAATTTTTGCTCTCTTGACTTGTGACGTTCTCTCGTGTGTGGCTTCTAGGTGTGTCCAAATCTCGTAGGCGGATTTGAATGGATGACTCTAACAATATCGTCATCGTTCAAAGCTTAAAGCAAGGCATAGTGTGCCTTAGCATTTGCATCAAACTCCTTAGTGGCTATATCGGACCAAGTGTCCTCATCACCAATGGGTACACTAAGGGTTTAGCCATTGCTTTTGCAACCCGACTTCCTAAGAATTAAAAAAATATGGTCATATTAACCTTCCATATAGGAAAGTTAAGGCCATAAAACTTGAGAGGGGTCTTAATATCTTCGGCCATTTTTACTATAGTGGATGAAGATGAAATTATGAATGAAGTGATTAGCAAATAGGATCTCTCTAAGATTGTTGAACCAAAATCTAGAGGCCTTGGCTCTAATACCAATTGAAATACACCTACAGGAGTGTGAATAGGTGTTTTGCTAATCAAAGCAATTTTAAGACTGCTTATGATGAATTATGCAAACAGTCACTCAAAATAATAATTGAAGCTGAATTCCCTGTGAAGGGCTCTAGAACTTCTCCTCTTAGATTCCTCTAGATAATGAGTTGAGGTGATCAATTACCTCCTTATTGAGATCAGTATAGACCGATAATGAAAATGATGGAATGAAAGCAATTATAGAATACAAGATGAACTACTACACAAGTATGAACAATGAAAGCAATAGAGAGTAAGACACAAGCAATCATAGACACAAAGAAATTATTTCGAGGTTCGAGCTATCACTCTATGCCCCCGCCTTCACCATTATGAAGAATTTCACTATCCTCTAAGAGATCTTCCACAAAGGGACCTTACATAAAGGAATTACAATTTGGTCTACACAAGATCGGAGTACACAACTCCACCACTCAACCCTCTACACAAGAGATAGCACAAAACCAATTGAGGTTACAAAGCTCTTGGTGATCCAACAAGATCACAAACACTCTCTCTTACAACTTCCTATAGAGTAGAATATGAAATGTAGCTCAAGAAGTTAGTGCGAAATGAATTTCAGTTAGAAAGAATAGAAGAGCTTTAAAACCAACTTAAAATGGCTTTGAAAAGAAAGAACTTGAAGATTGGAAGCTAGAAAAACTTTTCTCATTTGAAATAAACTTGAAGACTTGTAACCTTGTGTTCTTTTGTTGTATTGAAACCAAAAACCAGTGACCCATATATATAGGCAGTAGATAAATATCAATTGTTAATCATACCAGGTCATTTGGGGTGTGTTTAGACACTTGAAAACCAAAAATGCCCCTTGGAAGCCACTAAAAACAAAATAGTTCCAAAAACAAGCCGTTATAAACAACTGGCAAGCTGTCGGTCGACCGTCGGTCAATCGCCAGCTCATCCAGAAAAGAGCCATTGGCTCCGGTCGACCAGCTCGGTCGACCGCCCTTCAGTTCAAAGGGAAAAAAAGGTCGGTCGATCGGCCCAACCCGAGAGCAAAGGGCTTTCAGTCGGTCAACTGATCGGTCGACCGTAAGGGTTAGCGGTCAACCGATCGGTCGACTGCATGCACAAACATGCATGGCCCTTGGCCAAAGGCCCAGTCGACCAGTCAGTCGAGTATTTTGGCCTGAAATTGGCACCAGTCGACCGTCTGGTCGACCGACTTAACCTGAAAAAGTTTTTTGGATAGTTTTTTGAGTTTCAAATATTTTTCAAAATATTTTGTATTGGTTTATAAGAAATATAGCAATGTATTGGTAATCAACTACAAGTTCTAAACTTATTATAAAATTTTGAAAAATTATGAATATGTATCAAAACCAAACATGCAAAATACCAATACTATCAAAACTTGTATTTTTCTAAATCGTGTATTTTGTGTGTGTAACTTCTTGAGCATTACAACTATATTCTACACTTTAATAAACTAATTGAAAAACACCTAGAGGGGGGTGAATAGTTGTTAATGCTAATCTAATGATCTTTTTAAACAAGTATGTAAGTATGATGCAATCGGTCACTCAAAACAAGAAATTGAAGCCGAATTCCCCGTGAAGGGCTCTAGAACTTCTCCTCTTTGATTCCTCTAGATTATGAGTTGAGGCGCGTAATTGCTTTCTTGTTGAGATGAGTAAAGACCGGAAAATGTAAATGAATGAAATGGAAGCAATAATGAAGTGCAAGCAAGAGCTATCACAAGATAAAAATGTAAAGCAGTGAAAAACAATAAGGAAATCAATCGCAAACACAAGTAATTTGTTTCGAGGTTCGAGCCACCACTCTACGTCTCCGCCTCCACCACCGTGAAGGATTTCCACTAAATCCGCAAAGGGAATTACAAGAGGTCTACACAAGACCGGAGTACCGAACTCCCACCAATCCAACCTCTACACAAGAGGGATCTCAACACAAAGAAAATACAAGTGACAAGGTGATCAAAAAGACCACAAACTTCTCTCTTACAACTCCTTATAGAATGGGAAAGATTTTTGGCTCAAGAAGTGAAGTGAGAAAATCAGTTGTAAAGAAGTAAGAAAGAGCTAGAAAATAACTGAAAAAATTTAACCAAGAATGCACTTTAGAAAGTGAGAGCTTTGAAAACTTTTCTTTCTTTTTGGAAACTTAAAACAATGGGAATTTTTTCTTGAATTTAACAAGGGATCAATGCCAACTATTTATAGGGATTAGAAGAGATCTAATCATCAATTAAACTAGGTTAATAGGTCAGAAAATAGCCTCAAAAAAAATCAGAAATAGTTGAAGGATATATCAACATCAAATCCAGAAAAACAGTTTTTTAATAAACTAGCTGTTGGGCTACTGGCGGCTGTCGGTCGACCGGACCGGTCGACCGGCAGTCAAACTGGCAAACTAGCCGTTGGGCTCGGTCGACCGGAGGCTAAACAAAAACACAAGTTTGTTCTGTCGGTCGACTGGCCCGATCGACCGACAAAACCCGAGAGCAAGGGTCAGTCAGTCGGTCGACCGGTCCGGTCGACCGGCAGACGTGCACAAACGTGCACGCCAAAATCACAAGGCCCGGTCGACCGGTGCGGTCGATCGATCAGGCCTGAAATAGATCCGGTCGACCGCCCAGTCGACCGTTGGGCCTGAAACAGTATTTTTATGGGAAAAATTTTGAACTTTGAAGAATTTGTAAAATATTTTTAAATGACTAGATGATTAAGTAGCATGCTATAAGAGTTGGTATACATGTATAAACTAGATGTAAAAATATAAAATATTTAAAGACATGTATATCAACCAAGACATGCACCTAATCCAACTAACCAAAATAAAAACTGTATTTTAAAAAATGAAAGTGTGTGTGTGTGTTCTTGAGCCAACTTATTATAACCTCATTCTTTAACAAACTAATTCTTACAATGGTTCTGTGACTACAAGATCTTCAAATTTGGGCTTCTCTATGCAATGTTGAATAGCTTAAAACCTTGATCCCGAATTGAGTCAATCTTGAGTCAAAAATACCTTCCTTTAGGGAAAAAGACATCTTGAATCCTTAGAACCCTGAAACACACTTAATCACTAAAATATGATTAGTACAAATAACTATATATGTTTTGTAATCATCAAAACTCAAAAACCAGGTGATTGTAACCTTGGGCCAACAATCTCCCCCTTTTTGATGATGACAAAACATATGAGTTATTTAACAAAAAAATGGGAAAGGAGCTTGGAAGCTCCCCCTCAAATCTTGCTATGGCTATATACATGAATGAAAAGTAAAAACAAGAACTTGGCATAAGAATTCAAAACATATAGTTAAACAAACAATAACTCAAAACATAACTTAAAACTCAAAACTCATAACTCATAACTCAAAACTCCATCACTCAAAACTCAAAACTCGAAACTCAAAATAATAAACTAACTTTTTCTCCCCCTTTTTGTCATACATCAAAAAGGGTAAACATTATTAAAAGAAAATTTTTCATGATTCCATAACACAAACATTCAATTCACCACAAATAAATAAAAATCTAGTATAGTCTAGTGGTTTTGTAAATATATCGGCAAGTTAAAAATCGGTAGAAACATAATCAATGTCAATATCACTTTTCTCATAATGATCACTAAGAAAGTGATACCAAAAGTCAATGTGCTTGGTCTTACTATGTTGATTTGCATTTTTTGTCATATGAATAGTACAGTATTATCACAAAATATTTTAATATGATCATAATGCAAATCATAGTCAAGGAGAGTGTTTCATCCAAATGACTTGTGCACAACAAGCCCCCGCTGCAACATACTCCGCCTCGGCGGTTGAGAGGGCTGCCGAATTTTGTTTCTTAGAAGACCATGAAACAAGACAATTACCGAGAAATTGACATGCTCCACTTGTACTCTTCCTATCCACTCTACAACCCGCATAGTCGGCATCCGAAAAACTCGTCATGAAAAATTGTCCGGTCTTCGGATACCACAAACCCATTTCAATTGTGCCCTTAAGGTATCTAATAATGCATTTTACCGCAATCAAATGGGACTCTTTAGGAAACGATTGAAATCGAGCACAAAGACATACACAAAACATAATGTCCGGCCTACTAGCCGTTAAATACAGCAAGCTACCAATCATGCTACGATAAAGTTTAATGTCTACATTTGTACCTTGTTCATCCTTGTCAAGCTTTGTGGTGGTAGCCATGGGAGTTTTGCTTGTCTTAGCCCCTTCAAGCCTAAATTTCTTGATAAGCTCTTTCGTGTACTTGGCTTAATGGATGAAAATCCCATCCTTTCTTTGCTTGATTTGGAGACCAAGGAAGTAATTAAGCTCGCCCATCATAGACATCTCAAATTCCTCCTTCATGCATGATTCAAAAGCTTTGCAAAGATTTTCATTAGTAGAACCAAATATGATATCATCAACATATATTTGAACTATAAGTATATCATTTTCAACATGTTTGATATGTAGGATCGCCGAGATAAGGATAAATGCGGAATTATCTCTGTTGTCAACTATAATCTAAAACACACAAGTCAACATAAACACTAAACAAGAAGGATTAATCGTTAGGCAAATAAATAACTTGCAAGTAAAGGAAAATAAATCTCAGAAAAGTTGACAAACGCAAACAAAGAGATTTATCCTAGTTCGGTCCTTGTGACCTACATCCAGTCCCCAAGCCACCCGCTTGAGATTTTCCTTTAACCTTGATTTTGCCACCCAAAATCAATACACCATGTACACCACTTGATAAATCCCCTTCGCCAAATGTATACACCTTCTCTTCCACCAAGAGAACACCTTCTCTTCCACCAAGAGAATACCTTTCACCTTGTACAACTGCCTCTACAACCAAGAAGCCTCCCGTGTACAATGATTTACTTTGAGAAATACAATACTTTTCCTATAGCCTTGGTACAGATGTGTATGCGGACAAGGTTCAGTATAGGAAACAAGAACTTCAGAGAATCTTCACAATGAAAATGTCTTTTGGTGAAGAACTGAAGTTTGGAAAACAGTTTTCAGGTTTTTTAGATTTTGGCTTTGGAAAACTGATAAAAACACTTGGTAAATGGCCTTTGCAATAACTTCCCTATTTATAGCTGAAGACTAGGGTTAGTTAGGGAGTTATTGGAGCAATTTGAATCAAAGAAACGTTGAGATTCGTTGCAAAAAAGACCAGATAACGAAAACTGTCCAACAGTCAGAAACTGTCTATAGTCGACTAAGGTTCTGAGTTAGTCGACTAGACTAGGCAAAATTTCAACTATTAGTCGACTAGATTTAGCTATTAGTCGACTAGGTAGGTGGACGTTGGATGAACAGTTTTCTGGTTAACTACCTCAAGTCGACTGCAGCTGCTTTATAGTCGACTGGGTCAAGTATTAGTCGACTAGGGACCAAGGGATAGTCGACTAGAAAAATGTATTAGTCGACTATAGTTGACTGTTGGTCGACTAATACACAAACAGAGAGTTGGTCTGTTTCAGGACACAGGATTAGTCGACTAATGGTTTGGGTCAAGTCGACTAGGCATGTTATTAGTCGACTTGGAAAATGTATAAGTCGACTAATGACATTGAAATGAATGTGTTGTGTCAAGGCTTTTACATTCTACATCACAATTACAACCCACACTCTATCAACTCTCTTTAGAGCATCTTGATCATGTAGGACTCTTGATTCTTCATGTGTTAGAGCTCCACATGTCATGCGTCACAAACGTCTTCATCGAAACAGGTTCCAACATTCTCCCCCTTTTTGATGACGACGCTTTGTGTGTGCATAAGTCCTCCCCCTGCAGAAAATATGTTATCTTTTCCTCCCCCTGCAGAAATGGGTTATAACAGATAGAGAAATATTTTGTTCTCCCCCTGCAACAAATATATTAGTACATATATACATAGTTGATCTTTATCAAATTTTTTATATGGTACCTGCAAGATAAACATTAGTTGGTACCAAATATAAAAGATCATATCTAACCTTTAGGACTCCAAATCCATTTAGAATTTGGTTTCCACCTGTTAGTATATACATAATTGCAAGAATCACATATATCATGCATGTATGAAGCAATATATGTATTTTTATCATAAACATTTAAGTTCTTTGGAATCCATATAAACTTACTTTTCTTAATCTTACTTTTTACAAAATAACTATATGGATGATTATAACATGAAGATTTTGCAATAAAACCAATACCATGATTATCATGTGACAAATTCTGAAAAGATAATAGATCATTTAATTTTTCTTTTCTTTATTAAACTTAGTCACATTTTGCATAAGATCTTCATATTTCTTTTTGAAAACTAACATGTCTTTATCTAATATAGAAATTCTATCATTCAAAGACTTAGTTTCCATTTTCAGAAAAATATTTTCTTTTATAAACTTCTCATTTTCAGTTTTCAAGAATGATATGACATTTTTAGTTTCATCTTGTTCAGAATTTATAGAAGAACATTGTAATGCATAAACAGAATTTTCCAGTAAAAGTTTCTCGTTTTCTTTTAACAAAAATCTATTTTTCAGTTTTTCATTTTTCAGATTCATAAATAACTCATTAAATGCATCAGAGAGTTCAGAAAACGATACCTCTTCATCTTCTATGGCCATGTAACATAAGTTAACATGTTCAGTGGATTCTTCTTCATCAGAAGATGAGGAATCACTATATTCTGAAGATGCTTCGTAGTTCTTCTTCTTTCTGAACTTCTTACTCTTGTACTTATCTTTCTTCTTGAGCAAAGGACAATCCATCTTCATATGTCCTGGTTTATCATAATTAAAACACTTGAATTTACCTTGCTTAAGAAATTTCCTGAACTTCTTTGAGAGCATTGCCATCTCCTCTTCGTCATCATTGTCCGTGTCGGAAGATGCATGGAAGGCGAGTTCTTTCTTCTTTGAACGATGTTGTCTCTCTTGGTCCTTCTTTCTTTCTTCTAACTGCACTTCATATGCTATTAGATTACCGATTAGGTTTTCTAATGTCATAGTTGAGAGATCATTCGCCTCTTCAATGGCGGTTGTCTTCTTCTCCCATTCTGGTGTGAGTGCACGAAGGATCTTTCGAACTCTTTCAACTTGGGTGTTGTCCTTTCCAAGGGATGCTAATGTATTGGTGATGTCGGTGAATCTTGTAACCATCTCGGATATGGTTTCATTCTCCTCCATTTTGAATAACTCAAACCTGTGGACAAGAACAGATATTTTAGATTCCTTAACTTTATTAGTGCCTTCGTGTGTTACCTGAAGAGTATGCCATATTTGATGAGCAGAAGTTGCTGTTGAAACACGGTTGAACTCTTCTTTGGTTAGGGCACAGAATAGAGCATTCATCGCTTTGGCGTCAAGGTTCGCGTTCTTCTTTTGATCTTCACTCCAAGCGTTGTAGTTGGTTGTGGGCTTGGTGTACGATGCTTCTACGATGTTCCAAAGGTCGTAGTTGAGTGACTGCAAGTATATCTTCATTCTACACTTCCAATGGTTGTAGTTGGTTCCGTCAAATAGCGGTGGACGTTGTGTAGAATGTCCTTCTTTGAATTGGGATGATGAGAACTCCGTTGCCATCTTTGTCGTTGACTTGTACCCGCTCTGATACCAAATGTTGGATCAGAGCGTATACGCCGGTTCAGGGTATGAAATGTGAGGCCGGTTCTGATACCAATTGTAGGATCGCCGAGATAAGGATAAATGCGGAATTATCTCTGTTGGCAACTATAATCTAAAACACACAAGTCAACAAAAACACTAAACAAGAAGGATTAATCGTTAGGCAAATAAATAACTTGCAAGTAAAGGAAAACAAATCTCAGAAAAGTTGACAAACGCAAACAAAGAGATTTATCCTAGTTCGGTCCTTGTGACCTACATCCAGTCCCCAAGCCACCCGCTTGAGATTTTCCTTTAACCTTGATTTTGCCACCCAAAATCAATACACCATGTACACCACTTGACAAATCCCCTTCGCCAAATGTATACACCTTCTCTTCCACCAAGAGAACACCTTCTCTTCGACCAAGAGAATACCTTTCACCTTGTACAACTGCCTCTACAACCAAGAAGCCTCCCGTGTACAATGATTTGCTTTGAGAAATACAATTCTTTTCCTATAGCCTTGGTACAGATGTGTATGTGGACAAGGTTCAGTATAGAAAACAAGAACTTCAGAGAATCTTCACAATGGAAATGTCTTTTGGTGAAGAACTGAAGTTTGGAAAACAGTTTTCAGGTTTTTTAGATTTTGGCTTTGGAAAACTGATAAAAACACTTGGTAAATGGCCTTTGCAATAACTTTCCTATTTATAGCTGAAGACTAGGGTTAGTTAGGGAGTTATTGGAGCAATTTGAATTAAAGAAACGTTGAGATTCGTTGCAAAAAAGACCAGATAACGAAAACTGTCCAACAGTCAGAAACTGTCTATAGTCGACTAGGGTTCTGAGTTAGTCGACTAGACTAGGCAAAATTTCAACTATTAGTCGACTAGATTTAGCTATTAGTCGACTAGGTAGGTGGACGTTGGATGAACAGTTTTCTGGTTAACTACCTCAAGTCGACTGCAACTGCTTTATAGTCGACTGGGTCAAGTATTAGTCGACTAGGGACCAAGGGATAGTCGACTAGAAAAATGTATTAGTCGACTATAGTTGACTGTTGGTCGACTAATACACAAACAGAGAGTTGGTCTGTTTCAGGACACAGGATTAGTCGACTAATGGTTTGGGTCAAGTCGACTAGGCATGTTATTAGTCGACTTGGAAAATGTATAAGTCGACTAATGACATTGAAATGAGTGTGTTGTGTCAAGGCTTTTACATTCTACATCACAATTACAACCCACACTCTATCAACTCTCTTTAGAGCATCTTGATCATGTAGGACTCTTGATTCTTCATGTGTTAGAGCTCCACATGTCATGCGTCACAAACGTCTTCATCGAAACAGGTTCCAACATGATAAACAAAGTAGTATCTATTTTTTCTTTATTAAAACCATTAGAAATAAGAGATGAAGAAAGTCTTTCATACCAAGCCCTAGGGGCTTGTTTTAAACCATAAAGAGCCTTGTCTAGTTTGAAAATAAAATCCGGATGTGTAGGATCAGCAAACCCGGGGGGTTGTTCAACATACACCTCCTCTTCAATAAGTCCATTTAAAAAAGCACTTTTTACTTCCATTTGAAAAAGTTTAAAATCTTTATATGAAGCAAATGCAAGTGTCATCCGTATGGCTTCAAGCCGTGCTACGGGTGCAAAAGTCTCCTCAAAATCGATACCTTCGACTTGAGTGTAACCTTGGGCCACTAACCTAGCTTTATTCCTAATAATATTTTCTGACTCATCCAACTTGTTCTTAAAGATCCACTTAGTACCAATTGTTGGTCTATCGTTGGGCCTAGGAACAAGATGCCAAACTTGCTTGCGCTCGAATTGATTGAGCTCCTCTTGCATGGCAAGCAACCAATATGAGTCGCCCTCGGCTTCGAGGATGTTCTTTAGTTCAAAATGAGAAATAAATGCATAGTGCCCACAAAGATCATGAAGTTTAGAACGAGTAGTTACCCCTTTTGATACTTCACCTATAATAAGATCCTTGGGATGATGTGGATTGAATCTCCAATCTTTTGGAAGTAGTTGAGTAGTCTCCACTTCAACTTCTTGAACTTCATTTTCTTCATCACCCTTTGGCATGTCTTCAAGAGTAGGTGAGTCCTTCAAAGTAATTTTCTCCATGTCTTCATTTAGAGAATCTATTTCTATAACATTCTCAACAAACACATTAGATTTCTCAAACTTTACATGTATAGATTCTTCAATAGTTAAGGATGACTTATTGAAAACTCTATAAGCTTTGCTAGTGTTAGAGTAACAAACAAAAATTGCTTCATATGATTTTGCATCAAATTTACCTAAATTATCTTTAGTATTCAAAACAAAACATTTACAACCAAAAACTTTAAGGTATGAAACATTTAGTTTTCTTGAATAATAAATCTCAAAAGATGTTTTAGAAGTATTTTTGCATAAGAAAACCCTATTCGATATGTAGCAAGATGTGTTAACGGCCTCGGCCCATAGATAATGAGGGAGACAATACTCATTTATCATTGTCCTAGCCATCTCTTGTAATGTATAATTTTTCCTCTCAACGACTCCATTTTGTTGTGGAGTTCTAGGACAAGATAGTTCATGCTTAATTCCATGTTCTTCGCAAAAAGTGGTAAAGGGTTGGTTATTGAATTCACCACCTCTATCACTTCTTATTCTTAAAATAGAAGAATCTTTTTCCTTTTCAACTCTTTTCTTAAAGGCTTGAAAATATGAAAAGGCTTGATTTTTTTGCTCTAAAAAGAAAACCCAAGTAAAACGAGAGAAATCATCAACTAAAATGAAAGCAAAACGATTCCCACTTAGACTTTTGGTTTGTGTGGGACGAAACAAATCCATATGGATCAACTCCAAAGGTCGTGATGTCATGATATCCTTGATTGATTTGAAAGAGGACTTGGTTTGTTTCCCAAGTTGGCACGCATCGCAAATGCGGTCCTTTTCAAATTTTAAGTAAGGAATACCTTTCACCATTTCCTTATTGTTTAATCTAGATAGATGGTCAAAAGAAATGTGGCCTAATCTCCTATGCCACAACCAAGAGTCATCATCGAGGGCTTTCAAACAAGTAGCATTGCATAGCATATTAGACATGTCAATCATGTATACATTATTTTCACGAAATCTGAAAAATATACATGTATTGGATTGACTATCAATAACACTACATGCTAGATCATCAAAAACAACATTAAAACCTTTGTCACAAAGTTGACTAACACTCAAGAGATTATGCTTGAGGCCATCAACTAAAATAACATTTTTTATTAAAGAAGATGTACCAAGTTTAACATTACCAATACCAATAATTTTTCCTTTGGCGTCATCTCCGAAGGTGACGGTGCCACCTTCATGGTATCTTGATAGGGTTGCGAAGTTGTTGATATCCCAAGTCATGTGCCTTGAGCAACCACTATCAAGATACCACAACTCCTTACGTCATTGGGCTTTAGAATGTACCTACATCATTTAACAAATTTGTTGACTTTGGTACCCAAACTTTCTTGGGTCCTTGAATGTTAGTATTCTGAACCCAAACATGATTATACGATGCATTAATCCTATCATAGCAAAATTTAACCAAATGACCTTTACGGCCACAATATGTGCATGAATAAACTTTACCATTCATGAATGCATGATGAGTGTGTAGAGTGTGGGCATTTTTAGGGTGCTTAGCATGATGTAAAAGTTGTGATTGATGAACATGAGTATGAGTAGCATGTAAATATTTCTATGGGACATGTTTCTTAGAAAACATAGCCTCTAGTCTAGTTTTATCAAATTCACATTTCTTCAAAACTACTCCTAATGAATCAATTTTCTTCTTTAGCAAAGAAATCTCGTTTTCATCAATTTGTGGAAATTTACCTTTGCAAGAAATTTTATAGTCATCAAAATCCTTTTGAGTAGAAGAGAGTGTTGAAAATAATTCATCTTTTTCTTTTGTGAGAATGAAAACTTTGTGGTTGAGTGATTCATTTTCCTTTTTCATTTTCAAGTATTTATTTTTGAGAAAATCATAGTTATGAGATAGTTCTTCAAAAGCTTCTCCTAGTTCATCCATAGAGAGTTTACAATCAATGGGTGTATCGGGAGTTACCTTGCTTGTGCTTTCATTTGCCATGAAGCACATGTTGGCGGTGTCGACTTCCTCATCGGATTCACTCTCCGAATCCCAAGTAGCCTTTAAAGCTTTCTTTTTGTATGGCTTCTTTGAGGTGGAGGACTTGCCTTTTTTCGGACATTCTGCAATAATGTGACTCGGCTTTCGGCAATTGAAGCAAATAATTTTCTTCTCTTCTTTACCTTGCCATCTCCTTCTATTTTGGAACATTGCCTTGTTGTACATTCTCTGAATGTTCTTTACAAGAAGAGAAAGATCTTCATCATCCTCTTCTTCATCATCCTCGTCGGAGTAGGTGGAAGAGCTCTTGAAGGCAATAGCTTTCTTCTTGGGAGGAGCCATCTCTTCTCTTGCTTTTCTTTCCATCTCATGGGTCTTGAGATTCCCAATGAGACCAATAAGCTCCATTTCTTCCTTGTCATTGAGCTCCTTCAAAGTTGTGGCTTTGACTTCCCAAGATGGAGGGAGTGCACGGATGATCTTCCTCACTTTTTGGTCGTTGTCAATGTTGTCACCTAAAGAAGAAAGTCCATTAGTAATCTTTATAAACTTAGTAACCGTATCATCTATGGTTTCATTCTCTTGCATAGAAAAGTTTTCATATTGGGAACGAAGAAGGTCGATTTTTGCCCTCTTTACTTGTGAAGTTCCCTCATGAGTGACAAGTAAGTGAGTCCAAATCTCATGTGCGGATTTGCAATGAATGACTCTAGAAATATCATCGTCATTAAGAGCTTGACGCAAGGCATAGTGTACCCTAGTATTAGCGTCAAACTCTTTCGTGGCAATATCAGACCAAGTGTCCTCATCACCAACGGGTGCACTAAAAGGTTTGGTCACCGCCTTTGCAACCGGCTCCCTAAGGATTGCAAAAACACGGTCATCTTAACCTTCCATATGGGAAAGTTAAGGCCATCAAACTTGGGTGGGGTCTTAATTCCTTCGGCAATTTTTACAAGTGTATGAGGATGAAAAATGAATAGAGTGATTAGCAATATAGGATCTCTCTAAGGTTCTTAAGCCAAGAGCCGAGAGACCAAAGCTCTGATACCAATTGAAAAACACCTAGGGGGTGAATAGGTGTTAATGCTAATCTAATTATCATTTTAAACAAGTATGTAAGTATGATGCAATCGGTCACTCAAAACAAGAAATTGAAGCCGAATTCCCCGTGAAGGGCTCTAGAACTTCTCCTCTTTGATTCCTCTAGATTATGAGTTGAGGCGCGTAATTGCTTTCTTGTTGAGATGAGTAAAGACCGGAAAATGCAAATGAATGAAATGGAAGCAATAATGAAGTGCAAGCAAGAGGTATCACAAGATAAAAATGTAAAGCAATGAAAAATAATAAGGAAACCAATCGCAAACACAAGTAATTTGTTTCGAGGTTCGAGCCACCGCTCTACGTCCCCGCCTCCACCACCGTGAAGGATTTTCACTAAATCCGTAAAGGGAATTACAAGAGGTCTACACAAGACCGGAGTACCGAACTCCCACCAATCCAACCTCTACACAAGAGGGATCTCAACACAAAGAAAATACAAGTGACAAGGTGATCAAAAAGACCACAACTTCTCTCTTACAACTCCTTATAGAATGGGAAAGATTTTTGGCTCAAGAAGTGAAGTGAGAAAATCAGTTGTAAAGAAGTAAGAAAGACCTAGAAAATAACTGAAAAAATTTAACCAAGAATGCACTTTAGAAAGTGAGAGCTTTGAAAACTTTTCTTTCTTTTTGGAAACTTAAAACAATGGGAATTTTTTCTTGAATTTAACAAGGGACCAATGCCAACTATTTATAGGGATTAGAAGAGATCTAATCATCAATTAAATTAGGTTAATAGGTCAGAAAATAGCCTCAGAAAAATCAGAAATAGCTGAAGGATATATCAACATCAAATCCAGAAAAACAGTTTTTTAATAAACTAGCCGTTGGGCTGCTGGCGGCTGTCGGTCGACCGGACCGGTCGACCGGCGACAAACTGGCAAACTAGCCATTAGACTCGGTCGACCGGTCGGTCGACCGGAGGCTAAACAAAAAACACAAGTTTGTTCTATTGGTCGACTGGCCCGGTCGACCGACAAAACCCGAGAGCAAGGGTCAGTCAGTCGGTTGACCGGTTCGATCGACCGGTAGACGTGCACAAACGTGCACGCCAAACCACAAGGCCCGGTCGACCGGTGCGGTCGATCGATCAGGCCTGAAATAGATCTGGTCGACCGCCCGGTCGACCGTTGGGCCTGAAACAGTATTTTTATGGGAAAAATTTTGAACTTTAAAGAATTTGTAAAATATTTTTAAATGACTAGATGATTAATTAGCATGCTATAAGGGTTGGTATACATGATATAAACTAGATGTAAAAATATAAAATATTTAAAGACATGTATATCAACCAAGACATGCATCTAATCCAACTAACCAAAACAAAATTGTATTTTAAAAAAATGAAAGTGTGTGTGTGTGTTCTTGAGCCAACTTATCATAACCTCATACTTTAACAAATTAATTCTTACAATGGTTCTTAGGTGACTACAAGATCTTCAAATTTGGGCTTCTCCATGCAATGTTGAATAGCTTGAAACCTAGATCCCGAATTGAGTCAATCTTGAGTCAAAAATACCTTCCTTTAGGGAAGAAGACATCTTGAATCCTTAGAACCCTGAAACACACTTAATCACTAAAATATGATTAGTACAAATAGCTATATATGTTTTGTAATCATCAAAACTCAAAAACCGGGTGATTGTAACCTTGGGCCAACACTAATATCTTACAAGGCTCTAGGTGACTAGAAGATCTTCAAGGTGGCTTCTCCTTTAGCGACATTGAGTGCATTGAGCTTCAATCACGTACTTGAATATCCTTGAGTCTTCAACATCTTCCTTTAGAGGAAGAAAACTCGTTGAATTCATTAGAACCCTGAAATATACTTAAATATTTGAAATCGATTAGTACTGAATAACCGCATATGTTTTGTTATCATCAAAATCATAAAATCGAGTGATTGTAACCATGGGCCAACAGTTTCTTGAATTCATTATCACATCTAAAGGAATTCACCATGACCCTGACAAAGTCAAGGCAATTCAGGGCATGCAACCTCTGAAGACTCTAAAAGATCTTAGAGGTTTACAAAGCAGACTGGCCTACATCTGAAGATTCATTACAAATCTTTCGGGCCATTGCCAATCGTTTACACAGTTAATGAAGAAATGCATCTCCTTTATATGGAATGAAGCTTGCCAAAAGACTTTTGAGGATATCAAAGAATACCTCACCAAGCCTCCGCTCCTATAGTTCCCGTTGGGAAAATCATTCTTGCTCTATGTATGAGTTATAGACCACTCCTTAGGCGCTCTTTTGGCACAAAAGGATGATAGAGGTTGCGAACTGGCGATCTACTACCTGAGCAGAATTTTGATCGGAGCTGAATCTCGATACAGCCCTGTCGAAAAAGAGTGTTTGGCCTTTGTCTTCGCTGTCCAGAAGACACAACATTATTTGGTTGGTCAATCCATTCGTGTCCTTTCAAGAGTCAAGCCCATGTGCATTCTCATGATGAAACCGGGGTCCTTGAACTCTAGACTGGCAAATTGGGCCATCCTGCTGTCCCAATATAACATGGTTTTTGTTCCCCAAAAGGCGGTCAAAGATCAAACTCTCGTAGATTTTCTGGCAGCCAATCTAATTCAAAAAATATCAAAGCTACATGAAGACATTCCGAACGAGGGCATCGAGGCCAACATGGCCTCAGGAGACGATGTATGGTAGATGTTCTTTGATGGTGCATCAAAAACAGGCCCTACAAAGCAAGATCATTGCTAGAGTGGGGGTAGAATTTGTCTCGCCAGAGAATCACGTTCTTCCTCGTGCATTCTCACTAACGGAATCCTGTTCCAATAATGTTGCTATGTACAATGCTTTACTCATTGGCCTCCAGCTCGCTTGACAAATGGAGTTAGGGTACCTTGAAGCTTATGTTGACTCCAAATTGATCATTAAACAAGTTAAGGGAGAGTATGAGGTTCAGCATGAAGACCTGATACCTTATCACCATGCAGCATTAAGTTGGCCGACTCATTTGATGGCTTCTATATTAACCATGTTTCTCGCCTCCTGAATACAATGGCAGATGCTTTAGCTACCCTCGCGGCTACATTGGACATGGCCTTACCAGTAGATACCACTTATCGCCTTATGTTGGCTACGCGTTATCTTTTCTGTCCGAAGTGCGATTTAGAGGTTAGCGAAGTTCAAACAACCTAAACAAGCTTTCAACATAGAGATTAGTGATTCCCAATCATCAACTATGTCTTGCATGGCATATTAGCTGATGATCCCAAGGAGGCAGCTTCTGTTCAACGAAGATCTATTCGATTCTACATGATGCAGCGGTAAAAACGTTATACCGCCATTCATACGATAGTATATTTTTTCATTGTTTATCCAATTCGGAGCCACGAGAAGTACTTCAAGAGTCACACGATGGCATATGTGGCGCTCATCGGTCAGGTCCAAAGTTCAAGGACCGACTGCACCGACTTGGCTATTATTGGCCAACTATAATCGCGACACAATCGAATATGCAAAAAGGCGTAAGACCTATCAAATTCATGCGGATTTCATACACCAATCCTTAGAGTAACTCCACCCCACAGTCGCTTCATGGCCATTTGAAGCATAGGAAATCGATGTTGGTAAGAGGTTATCAGTTCATTCTTGTGATAACTGATTACTTCTCAAAATGGGCGGAAGTTGCACCGCTCATAAAAGTTAAAACCGCTAATATGGTCAACTTTATCAAATACTATGCCATTCACTGATTTGGTGTCTCCAAATGGATCATCCACGACAATGGTCTCCAATTTGCAAGTCAATCATTCTATCAGTTCTGCGACAAGTACCGAATCCAGAATGTGATTTTAACTGCTTACAACTTTAACGCCAATGGGTTAACAGAGGCGTTCAATAAGACGGTCATCAAGCTCCTCAAAAAGTTCATCTCTTCAAGAAAAAAGGATTAGAACGAGAAGCACAGTGAATGTCTTTGGGCCTACCAAATAATGGTCTGAACACCTACAGGCAATACACCTCTTTCTCTAGTTTACGGGTATGAAGCAGTTATATCTCTAGAGATACAAATGCCATCACTTTGCATTGCTCTGGCAACCAAGATGACAGAAGGAGATAATGATCGATTACATCTCTAAGAGCTGAAAGCATTGGCGAGAGTGACTACAGGCTCAATGATTAGTCTCTAATTTTGCATAATTTTCATCACATCTCACATTTATTTGATAAATAAATTATGCTAATAATACCTTGCTTGCTTGATCCTAGGTCAATGGTGTTCACATGAAGAAGAAGACCCAAATCACCATTTATTTGGTGATTAAAGGGGTATTAAAATAGCTATTGACCTAAAGAGCTGGTTCTGTCAAAACCAGGGGCTGAAAAATCAAAACCGGGCGCCGAATACGACAGGGGACAGAAAAGTCTACGCGCCGAAAGAAGCGCGGCGCACGCGGCCACTAAATTGCCGCAAAATTGCGGCTTTTGCCGCAATTCCGCGGCAATTTAGGCGCGCGGCGCGCGCCGCTTCGGGTCACATCCTGTCCCTGGGTCCCCCGTTCCTCTGAAGCTATAAATACCCCCCCTGGGGTTCTTGACTGAGGAGAATGCAGAGTAGAGGCAAGTTTAGGAGTAGTTTTATTTTCATGTTGTAGGTTAGGATAGTATAGTTTTAGTTCTTCCTCCTCCATTGTATTTTCCATTTTAGATCTTGTATTAGGGAGAGAGAGTGGTTCATGCTTGGAATGCAAGAGTGCTTGTAATAGAAGGTGACAATCTATGAAAGGTGCTCTCTTTACCTCTCTATGTTTACTTCTCTCCAATCTCTTTTACATGTGTAGCTAGTTTTTCCCTTATGGCTCTAACTACTAACCATCTAACTAGTCTTACTTCTTTATGATAATCCACATGAATCTAATAGCCTCACTTTGGCCTTGCTCTTGCAAGAGCCATTGATGGCTCATGATGATGGATCTAACACTCTAACTTCCTAACCACTAACAAGCTAACACTACTTTACTTCATGCTTGCTCCTATGGGTTTTGATGAGCTAAGTGTAGCTTGAACTTGTTTTGTTGTGTTGGGTTGTGATGAGTTACATATGAGTCATGCTTTGAATCGCTCTTGAACCAAGGACTAGTGATGGCCAATGATACGTGTGAGGCAACTATCACTAAGAGGTTAGCGTGTTGGTGGAGTCATTAGTAGTTAGAGCCGTAAGTTTTCTTTCTTTTTCACTTATTTTAGACATAAAAACAAAATTACAAAAATCATTCTTTTCTATGTTTCCCACTCCTTTGTGTTTCACCGTACCTCTCTTTTCATTCTTTACTTTCTTTTCTTTTCATTCTTTAAAACTTTGAAGAATCTTTAACAAACACGTGAATCAACCGGTAAAGCTTCTATCGCCTCCCGTCCTTGTGGATACGACCCGTACAGCCACTTTGCTACTACGGAAGAATCGCAAAAGCAGTAACTTCGACCCACACTTCCATCTTTTATTTTAGTACTTGCTTTTTGCCGATCAAATTTTGGCGCCGTTGCCGGGGATGGGAATGGTTTGATTTCACAAGTTTGCTAACTTTTCTTCTTTGTTTTTTGGTGTGCAGGTTAAAGCTTTAGCATTGCAGAAATCCACACTTGCTCAAGTGTGGTCGGGTAATTCTTGTATATTTTATATTCTGCTGCTAATTTTTGTTTATATTACCTGTGCACTGTAAATAATTGTAAGAACTAAAATACAGAAATTGGATGCTTTAAAACGGTTTAGACATTTGCATCTAGGCACGTGTCAATTTTTTTCCAATATACTGTATTTTATTCTTTTGTTGTTGTGATATTGATAGGAGGTGTATATATGGCATTGCATATAGTATAGGACAAACACTTCAGTGATTTACTTACTTTTTTGTGTTCATCCTTATTTATATTGCACACTTGCACGAATTTAACTTAAGGGCAAAACCCAAGACAACATAAGGTGGGGAAGTTATTACCCTCCCTTGGCCCAAAAATCACCTCCCCACTCACACAACCCAAGCCTAAATAAAACTTGCTAGACGTTGGCCCCTAGGGACATCTCGGACTCATTTAGGAGATTGACCTAAGGGGGAAGTTGTTAGAATTTGACTCTTGCTAAATCGGTGTCTAAGGTTGGAGATTGAGAGGCGAAACCTCGAAGAACGGTGGTTTGGCATAATTAGGCCCGTTGCTCCGGCACGGATACCTCCCACTGTCTTGCCCCTACCTGGCCGATTAACTTGTGGTCAGCTTCCGACAACAGACCCCCTGTGGACAGTCTAACCAGTTAGGAGTCATCTAGGTCTAAGTCAACCCTAGCATAGGCTTGTTTTCTTCTTCTTTTTCTTTGTTTGTTTGTTTGTTTGTTTGTTTGTTTGTTTGTTTGTTTTCTTTTTTGTATACTGTGATATGGATTTTAATAACAACAATTCTTTCAATTATAATATGAATCCATATTTCACTCCGACCTCATTTGACTCGGATAACTCTGACCCGGCAATGTACAACATGAACCAACCAGATATGCCGGGTTGGGATTATCAGAATCAATATGACCCATATCCCCAACCATATGACCCTAATTTTCAAAATAATTTCAACTCTTCACAGAGTTCATGGGGATTCACCTACCCCGAGTCAAATTTTCAACCATCTTGTCCACAATTTTCACAATATTCATTCCCCAATTTTGATTCATATACTCCTTTTCCTAAACCACCAATTGAAGAAAAATCATCATTGGAAAGGAGTATGGAAGAGTCCCCACAACAAATGCAAAATTTGCTCAATTCACAATCCTTTTCATATCAAACTCCACACACTTCTTTTCTAGAGCATCCCATTGAAGAAGAATCTGAACTAGAAAAGCGTTTGGAAGTCTGTTGTGAAAGAATGCAAAACATGTTGGACTCATTCTCTCCACCAAATTTTCAAGAGTCATACTCATCTTTTCCAGTCACATCAATTCAAAATGAACAAACTTCAATACTGGACTTGAGTATAGAACCCTTGCGTGAGTCCGAGCAGCAACCGCAAAATCCGATGGACTCACAAATCCACCATAATTTCCAAAATCCACTTCCATACTCATATTTTCAAGAACCAATCACAAAGAGTATGGAAGACATGATTCCGAATCCAAATTCTGTTACACGGCCTATCAGTAAGTTAGATTCACTTTTGAGCGAATTGATCAATGAGAGCGAGGAAAGCCTTTCTTGTCAAGCTTTGACCGATTCCTATATCCCTAGCTCTACTGATTGGACCCATGAATCATGTCATTTTGAAAATCCGGCTACAATTTCAGAACATGCATTTGAACTTGACCATGCTCCAAGTTATGAAAATCGCCTGGACATTTTGGCAAGTTATCCCTTTCCTGAAATTGAAATCGAACCTGACTGTGATCCTGAACTTTATGTTAGTAATTCCATTTCGCTTTTTAATTCAATAACAACCCCGGTATCTTTACCAGATTTTTTCTCTATTCCGGAGTCAACGTTGAATCCTGTACCAGTACACCGTGAAATGGAATCACCAATCTCTCATGATCACACTTCATTCATGGGGAAAGTGTGTGAACATCACTTCTTTGGTTTGGACCCTATTTTTGAACCAATTTCGACTCTCATTATTGACTCTCGACTTGATCTGAGTCAACTTCCCGAGTCGGTATCGGTTTTTGTTCCTGTTCCATTTGAGTCCAAATCAATCATCTCTCAAAATCACACTTCATTGTTGGACAAGAATATTGAAGAAAATGACTCAGTAATTATTTTTGAAATTTGGAAATTAGATGGGGATAAATTTTTAAAAAAGATCAATCAATCCATCATTTCTTTCTGGGGTCATATTAGAGAGGTCCTTGGTGGATTTCTAATTTTGCATAATTTTCATCACATCTCACATTTATTTGATAAATAAATTATGCTAATAATACCTTGCTTGCTTGATCCTAGGTCAATGGTGTTCACATGAAGAAGAAGACCCAAATCACCATTTATTTGTTGATTAAAGGGGTATTAAAATAGCTATTGACCTAAAGAGCTGGTTCTGTCAAAACCAGGGGCTGAAAAACCAAAACCGAGCACCGAATACGACAGGGGACAGAAAAGTCTACGCGCCGAAAGAAGCGCGGCGCACGCGGCCACTAAATTGCCGCAAAATTGCGGCTTTTGCCGCAATTCCGCGGCAATTTAGGCGCGCGGCGCGCGCCGCTTCTGGTCACATCCTGTGCCTGGGTCCCCCATTCCTCTGAAGCTATAAATACCCCCCCTGGGGTTCTTGACTGAGGAGAATGCAGAGTAGAGGCAAGTTTAGGAGTAGTTTTATTTTCATGTTGTAGGTTAGGATAGTATAGTTTTAGTTCTTCCTCCTCCATTGTATTTTCCATTTTAGATCTTGTATTAGGGAGAGAGAGTGGTTCATGCTTGGAATGCAAGAGTGCTTGTAATAGAAGGTGACAATCTATGAAAGGTGCTCTCTTTACCTCTCTATGTTTACTTCTCTCCAATCTCTTTTACATGTGTAGCTAGTTTTTCCCTTATGGCTCTAACTACTAACCATCTAACTAGTCTTACTTCTTTATGATAATCCACATGAATCTAATAGCCTCACTTTGGCCTTGCTCTTGCAAGAGCCATTGATGGCTCATGATGATGGATCTAACACTCTAACTTCCTAACCACTAACAAGCTAACACTACTTTACTTCATGCTTGCTCCTATGGGTTTTGATGAGCTAAGTGTAGCTTGAACTTGTTTTGTTGTGTTGGGTTGTGATGAGTTACATATGAGTCATGCTTTGAATCGCTCTTGAACCAAGGACTAGTGATGGCCAATGATACGTGTGAGGCAACTATCACTAAGAGGTTAGCGTGTTGGTGGAGTCATTAGTAGTTAGAGCCGTAAGTTTTCTTTCTTTTTCACTTATTTTAGACATAAAAACAAAATTACAAAAATCATTCTTTTCTATGTTTCCCACTCCTTTGTGTTTCACCGTACCTCTCTTTTCATTCTTTACTTTCTTTTCTTTTCATTCTTTAAAACTTTGAAGAATCTTTAACAAACACGTGAATCAACCGGTAAAGCTTCTATCGCCTCCCGTCCTTGTGGATACGACCCGTACAGCCACTTTGCTACTACGGAAGAATCGCAAAAGCAGTAACTTCGACCCACACTTCCATCTTTTATTTTAGTACTTGCTTTTTGCCGATCAAATTTTGGCGCCGTTGCCGGGGATGGGAATGGTTTGATTTCACAAGTTTGCTAAGTTTTCTTCTTTGTTTTTTGGTGTGCAGGTTAAAGCTTTAGCATTGCAGAAATCCACACTTGCTCAAGTGTGGTCGGGTAATTCTTGTATATTTTATATTCTGCTGCTAATTTTTGTTTATATTACCTGTGCACTGTAAATAATTGTAAGAACTAAAATACAGAAATTGGATGCTTTAAAACGGTATAGACATTTGCATCTAGGCACGTGTCAATTTTTTTCCAATATACTGTATTTTATTCTTTTGTTGTTGTGATATTGATAGGAGGTGTATATATGGCATTGCATATAGTATAGGACAAACACTTCAGTGATTTACTTACTTTTTTGTGTTCATCCTTATTTATATTGCACACTTGCACGAATTTAACTTAAGGGCAAAACCCAAGACAACATAAGGTGGGGAAGTTATTACCCTCCCTTGGCCCAAAAATCACCTCCCCACTCACACAACCCAAGCCTAAATAAAACTTGCTAGACGTTGGCCCCTAGGGACATCTCGGACTCATTTAGGAGATTGACCTAAGGGGGAAGTTGTTAGAATTTGACTCTTGCTAAATCGGTGTCTAAGGTTGGGGATTGAGAGGCGAAACCTCGAAGAACGGTGGTTTGGCATAATTAGGCCCGTTGCTCCGGCACGGATACCTCCCACTGTCTTGCCCCTACCTGGCCGATTAACTTGTGGTCAGCTTCCGACAACAGACCCCCTGTGGACAGTCTAACCAGTTAGGAGTCATCTAGGTCTAAGTCAACCCTAGCATAGGCTTGTTTTCTTCTTCTTTTTCTTTGTTTGTTTGTTTGTTTGTTTGTTTGTTTGTTTGTTTTTCTTTTTTGTATACTGTGATATGGATTTTAATAACAACAATTCTTTCAATTATAATATGAATCCATATTTCACTCCGACCTCATTTGACTCGGATAACTCTGACCCGGCAATGTACAACATGAACCAACCAGATATGCCGGGTTGGGATTATCAGAATCAATATGACCCATATCCCCAACCATATGACCCTAATTTTCAAAATAATTTCAACTCTTCACAGAGTTCATGGGGATTCACCTACCCCGAGTCAAATTTTCAACCATCTTGTCCACAATTTTCACAATATTCATTCCCCAATTTTGATTCATATACTCCTTTTCCTAAACCACCAATTGAAGAAAAATCATCATTGGAAAGGAGTATGGAAGAGTCCCCACAACAAATGCAAAATTTGCTCAATTCACAATCCTTTTCATATCAAACTCCACACACTTCTTTTCTAGAGCATCCCATTGAAGAAGAATCTGAACTAGAAAAGCGTTTGGAAGTCTGTTGTGAAAGAATGCAAAACATGTTGGACTCATTCTCTCCACCAAATTTTCAAGAGTCATACTCATCTTTTCCAGTCACATCAATTCAAAATGAACAAACTTCAATACTGGACTTGAGTATAGAACCCTTGCGTGAGTCCGAGCAGCAACCGCAAAATCCGATGGACTCACAAATCCACCATAATTTCCAAAATCCACTTCCATACTCATATTTTCAAGAACCAATCACAAAGAGTATGGAAGACATGATTCCGAATCCAAATTCTGTTACACGGCCTATCAGTAAGTTAGATTCACTTTTGAGCGAATTGATCAATGAGAGCGAGGAAAGCCTTTCTTGTCAAGCTTTGACCGATTCCTATATCCCTAGCTCTACTGATTGGACCCATGAATCATGTCATTTTGAAAATCCGGCTACAATTTCAGAACATGCATTTGAACTTGACCATGCTCCAAGTTTTGAAAATCGCCTGGACATTTTGGCAAGTTATCCCTTTCCTGAAATTGAAATCGAACCTGACTGTGATCCTGAACTTTATGTTAGTAATTCCATTTCGCTTTTTAATTCAATAACAACCCCGGTATCTTTACCAGATTTTTTCTCTATTCCGGAGTCAACGTTGAATCCTGTACCAGTACACCGTGAAATGGAATCACCAATCTCTCATGATCACACTTCATTCATGGGGAAAGTGTGTGAACATCACTTCTTTGGTTTGGACCCTATTTTTGAACCAATTTCGACTCTCATTATTGACTCTCGACTTGATCTGAGTCAACTTCCCGAGTCGGTATCGGTTTTTGTTCCTGTTCCATTTGAGTCCAAATCAATCATCTCTCAAAATCACACTTCATTGTTGGACAAGAATATTGAAGAAAATGACTCAGTAATTATTTTTGAAATTTGGAAATTAGATGGGGATAAATTTTTAAAAAAGATCAATCAATCCATCATTTCTTTCTGGGGTCATATTAGAGAGGTCCTTGGTGGATTTCTAATTTTGCATAATTTTCATCACATCTCACATTTATTTGATAAATAAATTATGCTAATAATACCTTGCTTGCTTGATCCTAGGTCAATGGTGTTCACATGAAGAAGAAGACCCAAATCACCATTTATTTGTTGATTAAAGGGGTATTAAAATAGCTATTGACCTAAAGAGCTGGTTCTGTCAAAACCAGGGGCTGAAAAACCAAAACCGAGCACCGAATACGACAGGGGACAGAAAAGTCTACGCGTCGAAAGAAGCGCGGCGCACGCGGCCACTAAATTGCCGCAAAATTGCGGCTTTTGCCGCAATTCCGCGGCAATTTAGGCGCGCGGCGCGCGCCGCTTCTGGTCACATCCTGTGCCTGGGTCCCCCATTCCTCTGAAGCTATAAATACCCCCCCTGGGGTTCTTGACTGAGGAGAATGCAGAGTAGAGGCAAGTTTAGGAGTAGTTTTATTTTCATGTTGTAGGTTAGGATAGTATAGTTTTAGTTCTTCCTCCTCCATTGTATTTTCCATTTTAGATCTTGTATTAGGGAGAGAGAGTGGTTCATGCTTGGAATGCAAGAGTGCTTGTAATAGAAGGTGACAATCTATGAAAGGTGCTCTCTTTACCTCTCTATGTTTACTTCTCTCCAATCTCTTTTACATGTGTAGCTAGTTTTTCCCTTATGGCTCTAACTACTAACCATCTAACTAGTCTTACTTCTTTATGATAATCCACATGAATCTAATAGCCTCACTTTGGCCTTGCTCTTGCAAGAGCCATTGATGGCTCATGATGATGGATCTAACACTCTAACTTCCTAACCACTAACAAGCTAACACTACTTTACTTCATGCTTGCTCCTATGGGTTTTGATGAGCTAAGTGTAGCTTGAACTTGTTTTGTTGTGTTGGGTTGTGATGAGTTACATATGAGTCATGCTTTGAATCGCTCTTGAACCAAGGACTAGTGATGGCCAATGATACGTGTGAGGCAACTATCACTAAGAGGTTAGCGTGTTGGTGGAGTCATTAGTAGTTAGAGCCGTAAGTTTTCTTTCTTTTTCACTTATTTTAGACATAAAAACAAAATTACAAAAATCATTCTTTTCTATGTTTCCCACTCCTTTGTGTTTCACCGTACCTCTCTTTTCATTCTTTACTTTCTTTTCTTTTCATTCTTTAAAACTTTGAAGAATCTTTAACAAACACGTGAATCAACCGGTAAAGCTTCTATCGCCTCCCGTCCTTGTGGATACGACCCGTACAGCCACTTTGCTACTACGGAAGAATCGCAAAAGCAGTAACTTCGACCCACACTTCCATCTTTTATTTTAGTACTTGCTTTTTGCCGATCACTCAACAACGTATTGAGTTATACCAAGCTCAAATCTCAAAGACCTTCAACAAAAAAGTCAAGGAGAGAGTCTTTTAGAAAGGAGATTTAGTTTTAGATGTCAGGGCGACCTATGGTCATGACACATAAGACCAAGCGTAAATTTCAACCTAAGTAGGAAGGACCCTTCATAGTAGAGACAACCTATTCGAATGGAGCACACCGCCTAGCAAATCTAAATGGCAACAGGCTCATGATGCTGATTAATGACAAGTTCTTGAAGAAATACTATCCCTGATCACATTAACACCATGATGAGTTGATGAGGATTTTATATTAGGCTTAGAAGCCAATATTTTCCTCTAGCCTTATTCACACCAAATCCATTGATAGCTGAGTGTTTGCTAAAAATTCTAAGGGACTTGATCCCATTTGTTCCTCTAGAATCTTCTACCAATTCCCTTTCATGAAATGGTGGATCTACAAAACAAACAAGTCAAGTTGAAGCCTTCACCTTTAACTTTTTCGTATGTAATGGTGACATGTCTTCAGTCGCATCCTTCTCTTTTCGATCGGTCGAAGCCTGGCTTCACAATCCATTTATTCAGATATTCAGATAAGCTGACTAAATGAGCTTATCTGATGACTTATCAAGCTGAATGCACTGAAGAAGGCTCGAGACGCATCTTTGCAAAACATTTTCAGTGTTTTCACATTCAATTCAAGATGTGACAACCGATCAATTAATAGACAGCTGGAATCTATCTATCGAATTTTCCACGGGGTATACAAATAATTATTCCCTTCAGAGAAAATTCATTTTAGGAGTGTTATTCTTCTATTCCCTAGAGGAATTGCTTTGATCCATAAAACATATTTTAGGAGCATTGTCTCCTATTTTCCGGCAGAATTCTTTAGCAATGAATATTCATATAGTTGCAGAGAATGGTCAATTCCACCAAGGTCTCTTGTCAATTCTCATCCATGGAATAGTAGGACCACACCAAACTGTAACCATTTTTCCAACAAAGTGAACTACAATTCAAGTCTATCACGATAAAATTTCCAATATATCACCAGCGGATCGGAACTTCACCTATCATTTTTTTTCACAGAATGATGGGTCCATTCAAATTGCTGTTACGTTAACAACCCCTTGTCAAGTTAACATCACACCTCTGACAAGTCACTTTTATAAACCCCCAAATGGAGAATTTGTCACGATCACTTTGGGCGAAAATCCTTTCTAATTTCCTAATAGGAATTTGCATCCTATCTTCGCCAGCTTGGTTATCACGTTAATACTTTTCTCTGACAATTCTTTAAAGTATTTCCTCATGGAACCTGCAAGAATGCTGATTCCTTTTAACTCCTCAGCGAGTTTTTAATAGATTCCCCTCAGAGTCTTTTTCAGTTCCCAATGAACTCTTTGGTTGTCACGTTAATATTATATCTCTGACAATTTCTTTCAAAACTCCTCCAAGGAAACGCTAAATTCCCCATGGAGTACCAAAGCACATTCCTCGGTGGAATAACTTTCTTACCGTCATGTCCAGTCAATCACTTTTGATGACAAGACTTTAAGCTTGGTGGTTTTTCAATCGGTTATGTTAGTCAAACATCTCTAAACCGACAGATAGCCAAGTCTTACCTTTGTAGTCCGGTAGGGACTGCTCTTTTGCTGTTATGTCTTGTTCGCCACCTCTGAACGGCGGAGCTCTGAGTCTGGTGTTTCTTAGTCAGTTATGTTCAGTTTATCACCTTTGAACCAATGAGTAGCCTGATCAAAGGGGAACCGTGCGTGCAAAAATGTATTTTTAAATCAGTATTTTAAGTATGGTGCTTTGGCTTCCTCGATACTTCTATTATCGCACGTAGGCTATTCAAGTCAAATCCACAGGGACGGAAAGCGATAAAAACATTAACAGTTCATGTTCAAGTCATTTGTTAACAAGTTCTTCTTTGTTAAAGAAAGAGAAAAGAGAAAGAAAAAAACTAGAAGTGATAGGTGGAGAAAGCGATAAAGACGGCAAAGTGAGAACAATAGAGGAGTGGTTTTGGAATCGGTAAAACAAAATCAAGAAAATAGAAATAAAGTGAACAGTGAAGTGATTTAGAAAGTAGGTTTTAAAACAAAATAGAAAAGAAGATGAAACTTGTTGTGAAAAAGATAAAAATAATAGTGAACTAAGAAGGTGGTGAAAACAACGGAAGAAAAATGATAAAAGAGTTTTGAAATTATTTTTTAAAACAAGATAAAAAGAGAAGAAAATTCATGGCTACTAACTACTAAGTGCTCCACTAATCATGCTAACCTCTTGTGATAGTTGCCTCACATGGATCCTTGGCCATCACTAATCCTTGACTTCTTCAAGAGACGATGCAAAGCATGGCACATGAAATGGCTCTTCACATTCAAACTTGCATCAAGAACAAGCTAATGTAAATATTAGATCATCATAACCATTGGAGGAATGCATGAAATGAGAGAGTTAGCTTGTTAGCAAGTTAGGAAGTAAGAATGTTAGAATCTATCATCATGAGCCATCAATGGCTCTGACAAGAGCAATGCCTTGTAAAGGCTATTCGATTCATGTAGATTATCAAGTAAGAGGTTAAATGATTAGTGGATAGTAGTTAGATTGCCATCTAGTCTTGTTAGATGTTAGAGAAGAAACCATGAAGGAAAGGAGAAAGCTTTTATAGATTGTTACTATCTATTACATCAATCTCTCTCTCAACAGAATCAACTCTGCCCTAATACATGATCTAAATAAAAAGAAAATACAAAATAAAAGAAAAAGAACAACTATAGTACACTACACTAAAGAGGAAGAAACCTTAGCCTACAGCTCTCTGACCCCGTTTTTGGTTTGAAATTGCAATATTTATAGACAGAAGAATATTCTGAAAGACGAGACGGGGCCATGCGTCAAAGGCCCAACAACTTTGCCATGGTCTGTGGTAATTGTCGCGGATCCGCGGCAATACCAGGGCCAAGTGCCCTATTTTTTGGGTCCCGGGCTCATCCAACTGCGAGTATCTCCTTTTTGCTCCCTAATTTGATATTTTCTCTGATTTTTCAGCAGATTGGGCTTCCATTCTAGACTTCAAGTGGGCTCTTTTTTGGGTTATCTAGAAACACTTGGCCTCCAAGAAATCTCCGAAATTATCCTTAAAATAACAATATTCAGCCTATATTCGATTCTGCCCTTCTCTCGACATATCTGCAATTAAGACCAAAACACGGTTTAGAAGTGATGTTTTATCCATAACTTGATAGAAAAATATGATATGATGATGCAGAATTATAGACTAATCACACCCCCACACTTATCTTTTGCTTATCCCGAGCAAAACAAGAAAAAGAAAAAAAAACTACAAATGTTATTATACCACTTTCGCAGGTGACGCGATTGCACTGAGCGTGTGCAATATGCCGTTAAACCTCTAGGTTTTCATAGAGGAGAAGTTTTCTCCTGAGGGGTTTTAGTGGATTACACCAACAAAATTCATAAAGAAAGAAAACAAATGTTAGTGTTTTGAAAATGCATTTTGAAAGAGAGAAAATTTTTCAAAAATTTAAGTGATCTAAGATCAGAAGTTCACCAAAAATTATTCGTCCTTAAACTTAGTCTTGAAGAAAGATCTTGTCATCAATTAAGGTAAGAATTCAAATTAGATTGAATATTTTCTTGTATTAAACCTAGATAATATATACTTTATGATAGTGTGGATTTTTAGGATTTCAACTCCAACTATCAAGCCATTTATATATATATATTCTTTTTTCTTCCCTTAGTTTTCTTGGGCTTTCTAGTTTATCCGGGTAGTGAGCCTTTAACCGATAACTTCCAAATTAGACGATCTTAAGGCACCAGATGAGAAAACATCCCTCGGGCTTAAGGACTCGACTAAATAAGGCCACAAAACTTAGAGGGATTATTTGTTTCTTTTGACCACCGTTAGGCGTGAATAATCATGCTTCTTGAGGTATATTTATCCAGCTTTAATAAGTGATTTGTTTATTCATATATCCTTATATTTTTTTAATTATTTTTGCTTTATGGTATTTTAGGCCTTTGTTTTCATACCAAAAATGTGTAAGTGTGAAGTGCATATTCTTTAAGGCAAAAAATTTAAGATAAATTATCTCTCCAATCTCTTATTTAACCTATAATTTTAAACAAGATCCATTATTTCGACTAGGTTTAAGATGTCATAATTAAGGTTTTCTTAGTTTCTAAGATCATCTTTAATTTTCTTAAAAATAGATTAAAACTTTGTCTCTTGTTTCAAAAAATTTTTAAAGAAAGGAAAAATCCTATACAAAAGGGAGATTTCTAAAATATCTTAAAAGAAGTTAAAAATAAAGAAAATTTAAAAACTTTACGTTAGTAAACCCTCCCCCACTCTTATCTCATGCATTGTCCTCAATGTATCGTGAATGTATGTATACATAAAAATACAGAGGGAAGGAGAATTCACCTAAGGTGGTGGCTCTGGTGGAGGTCTGATTGGTGCACGAAATGCAGCCTAATCAAGATTATTTGGTGTTCACAGGAACCCACCAGTGATCTCTCTAATATAACCCACTATTATGATATATACATGGATGAGTTTTATTAAAAAATTTACCCCATCTAATTTTCAAATTTTCAAATAATTTCAGAGTCATTTTTATCAACACCTTTGTCCCAAAATGGAGTGTGAAATCATGGAATGATTTTTTTGAACTCAGGAAGTACATGAACTATAATCTACTCAGGAAATTGACTGAAGTCAAGTAAAGATTCAGGAGTCAAAATTTGTTCAGGAAGTGGGTCCAAATCAAGAAGTTGAAAATCTAGTCCACATTCCTTTTCCCATAATGGAATGTGACTTCCTAAGATTGGTGATTCAAGTTCAAGGAATAATAGGTATAGGAATCAAAACTGACTCTAAAATGTTGCTCAAATCGGGTAACAAAACAGGAGTCAATATTGATTTAGAAATTTGAACTGGATCACAAATTTGAGAATCTGGGTCACATTCTTGATTGAATTAAATTTCATAAAAATGAGAACTTACCAATTTGTCAATGGAATTTTCAAAAGTATGGTATTGGTCAAGTTCAATATGATGATCATAAAAGATTTGTGATTCAATTTCACGATGAATGGGCACAGGATACAATATTGACTCAAAAAACAATTGAAATCAGGTAAAGATACTGGAGTCAATATTGAGTCAAGAAGTGGAATTGAGTTATCAATTTTGAATTACACCTAGAGGGGGGTGAATAGGTATTCTAGCTAATCTAATGCAAATGATGCGAAATTAAAAACTATTTATACAAACTAAATCTAATAAGCTAACACACAAGGTATAACACAAGAGTGTAGCCGAATTCCCGGTGAAGGGCTCTGGACTATCTCTCAAGATTCCTCTAGATTAAGAGTTGAGGTACCACTATGGATCTCTTGGTTGAATACAAGTGAAAGCAAACAATCCCAAACATATATCAATTAAGCACAAGTATATCAAGCATATAAAGATATAAACAATATATGCATGCAAGATATATAAACACAAGTGAGAGAGAGAGAGAAATGAGCAATCACAAATATGGGAGAATTGTTTTGAGGTTCGAGCACCCTTTCTCTACGTCCCCGCCTTTAGCACTATGAAGAATTTTCACTATAACGATCTCGCAAGATCACTCGGTGGCGCAACACCTACAACGAGTTCACACTAGAACTCTTGGACTCGCGAGTCCCTCACTTGTTCCCATAAGAACAACACACGCAAGCACACTAGCTTGCCGAGGCCGCACCTCTTACAATTTCTCCAACCATAAGTTAGAACACTTGGTGATCACTTCACTTGATCACCACAAAGCTCTTTTCACCAAGGCCACAACCTCTACAACTCCTCACAATACAAGATGAAAACTTGTGATCACTTCTCTTGATCATAAAAATAACTCTCACAACAAAGATCCTTGAAGGATGATATAGTAATAGAAAGCTCAAGTTTGTTTGAGAAAACAAGATAGAGTTGGGGTGAAAAACTCAAGAAATCTCTTTTGAAAAACACTCTAAAACTCTCCTTTTGATATGGAAGTTTTAGCCCAAAAATAAGTGAAGAAAAATACTAAGAGTGATAGGAAAAACTGGCTCTAAAACCCTCTTCAAGTCTTATGAAAAACAAGCCAAAACAGCCCCCTTTTATAAAGTTCAAAAATATAGCCGTTGGGGTCAAATCTGCAGGCCAGATGACCTGTCAGTTGACCGGCCGGTCGATCAGCCAACGGTCATATTTTTGACTTGGGGCTACCGGTCGACCGCTCGATTGACCGCACCCTGGTTATGACCTGTCGATCGACCGGCCGGTCGACCGGGGCAAGATCCAGAGAGCAAAGCTCTCTGGCCGGTCGACCGGGGCCAGATCCAGAGAGTTAAGCTCTAGATCGGTCAACCGCCCAGTTAACCGGCCCTCAAGCCAAGGCCCGTGCACGTATCTGTGCACATCGATCGACCGCCCAATTGACTAACTTCTAGCTCGGTCTACCGGTCGGTCGATCGCCAGAAGGCCAGGTCAGGTATTTTAGGGATAAAATCTTGGTCTTATAAACTCTTATAAATTCCCATAAAATCACTTAAAATCTACAAAAATAAATTCATTGAAATACTTTGAAGTACAAATATGTGTAATAAAAATCAACACATATTATAAACTTTTTGAATCAATTTTGTGATACAAAAATTTAGCCTTAAACAAAAATCCGTATTTTTCAAAAACAATCTTCAATTAGAAAAACGATTTTTTCAAAAACTTCTTCAAATATAAAAATAAGATATTTTGAACACTTTTGAAGTTTAGCGTGTATGGATATGATCCATATAAGATGAAATATCTATGTTTTTGACAATAAGCTCTAAAATAAGTTTTGATAATTACAAAACTCAAACACATGATATAGAAACATCAAATAAGTTTTTTTAAACATTTGAACCAATAATGTGCATGGATGAAATCCAAAACACATATAAACTATATAAACTTTTTTTGATGAAATCTAATCATGAAACATAAGGATGTATACTTTGAAGCTCAAAATCAAAATGGTATTTTCTAAAATCAAAACTATTCTTATGAAAACACATATAAATTTTGTGTGTGTATATGAGCTTGAGAAATTCATAACTAATCTATCCTTTACATTTTATCTAAAACACAACATCTTAACACTTACAAGCATGACACAAGTCTTGAAAACCTTATCTTGAAAATCTTTTTCTTCATCTTGACTTGGTCCAAACCTTGATCCATGAACTAGACTCTCCTTTGAGTACATGATGCGATCTTGATGCGCGAGCTCTTGAATTAACATGTTCTAGCTTCAAAACTTAACTTCGATTCTTTTGTTGAAGCTAAACACCTACTAAGAACTTGATAAAATATCTGAAACTAAATAAGTATAAGATCATTAATACTATAACTACATGAGTTAATTATCATCAAAACTAGAGTGATGGGCCTTTGGGCCAACAAATTTGTAGTACAGGATCACATTCATGCTCAAGTTTCAATTTCAGGAAAGGGATAACTTGCCAAGCTATCAATATGGATCTCAAAATTTTGATTTTGGTCAAGTTCAAATGGGTATGATGAAATTGAATCTTGGTTTCTAAAGCAGCATGATTCTTGGGTCAAATCAATAGAGTTAGAGATATAAGGATTTGTCAAAGGTTGACAAGAGAGAATTTTCTTGCTCCTATTGACTAATTCGCTCATTATTGAGTCTAACCTACTGATAGGCCGGGTAACAGAATTTTGAGTCTGAATCATGTCTCCTATACTATGTGTAATTGGTTCTTTGTGAAGAGGTGAGTATGGAAGTCAGTTTTGGAAATTGTGGTGAAATCGTGAGTCCATCAAGTTTTAATATTGTTACTCAGACTCACACAAGTCTTCCATACTCATTTTTAGGATTGATTATTTTACAGTTAGATGTTCTGGAAAAGAAGTATGTGAAGCTTGGTTTTAGAAAAATAGTAAGTCCAACATGTTCTGAGATTGTTGCTTGGACTTACGCAAGAGTTGCATACTCTTTTCCAGGATTGATGGTTTTTATTTTGAATGGGTGAAACTAGAAAGAATGAGTATGAACTTGAAATTGTGGTTGACATGGTGAGTCCAACGAGTTCTGAGATTGTTGCTCGGACTCACGCAAGAGGTTCATACCTTTTTCCAGGATCGAAAGTTTTTCATTTTGAATAGGTGAAACTGAAAAGGATGAGTATGAATCTTGGATTTGTGGTTGAAATGGTGAGTCCAACATTGTAACGCCCCGATCCCGGCGGGTACGGAGACGTTACTGCAACGTATATACGTAGGTCAGAAATACCCTCACGTATATACGCTAAGCATCAGTACAGGCAAGAATCAGAGTACGGAAGCAAATGGTGCATTATACATTCCAACACATGAGTACAATTACAAAGTTATCACCAGAGGTGACAAATATTACAATAATATTACATCACCAAAATGGCGCAAATGCGAGAATACAAAGGATGTACAAGTATGAACAGTACAAAAGGCACTCACGAGTTTACAAAAGGAAAACTCGAGAGGCACACAGGGGGCCTGGAAGGATAGAGCTTCAGATGGTCTACTGGAGATCCATGCTACCGTTGCGCCACTCTGATCAACAACTGGGGGAATCCACACGCTCCAAGCTCCATGACCTGGACATGAGAATCCAGGGGAGTCAGATAGAACTCCCCAGGCGAGTGGTGATACAAAAGCCAGATGACGTGCTGAGATAAGTACAAGTGTATCGATAAAACAGAATCATAATCATGCATTGAAAACCGTGTCGTGAGCATACGCATGTATAGGCAGGTAGATATATAACAAGTGATATCAAGTAGGAAGTACTCATGGTATGGTAAGATAGGAACATGAGACTGATGGAATGGAACACAAGGAATAAAGCAGGGTATGAGCAGCGAATATGATAATAATCATAAAACCAGAAATCTGATGTAAAACCCAATAGAAGTAAGCTCGGTAAAGCATACAACGGATCCATAGTTGGCATCTTTTATTATCATTATTACTCGTCTTACCCTGATGTCTAGATATGTGAACTAGCGTCCCAGCACACATATATCCACATCTGAGTAAAGCAAGGTTGTTATTGGAAACCAACGGGGGTATCAACGAACAATGTTTACAGTGGGTCCCGTGCATACCCGGGACCACGGCCCAGGATGTTCCGTTGCTTGGTGACGGAACCTACCGCAAGGCGATTCAGGAGGGTCTTATGGATGCCCTTATCAAGATGGTACTAGGAAGGAGGGAGCCAGCTCTCCCCTCGGTCCCCTGGAGGCCCACAGGTCAAACCGGAAGTTTTAGTTACACAACATGCCTAATACCACTGTAAACACGAACATATATTGATAGCCGCAAGTTTCCCCCGACCCGATGTAAGTTGTCTCATTTTACGGTTTATTCGATGATTATCAGATTCCGGGAATGAGCAGGAACAAGTCAGGAATATCAGGAATACATGTGTATAAGGAGTACAGTTTGTACTATCAATATGTCAGGTTATCATTCCGTTATCGTGATAATCATGAGAGTCAAGTATATCATGCCGGGTGTCAAGGGATAGCATGACAGGAGGATGATATTTGGCAGGTGACCAATCATGTCAAGAGATTAATATTAGTCCGGTGGCAAGTCATGTCATAACAAGGGGTCTTGCCAAGTAGTAGCATGTCTGGTGTTAGGTGATAACACATCAGTTGACAGGTGATACAAACAAGTGTTAACATGTCAGGTAAGTACATGGCATGTGATAAAGTAGTAGCTGAACACAACCAAGCGGAGCTGAGCAAGCTGGAGGCACAGACAGCAAACAGTATTTAGCACTGGAGCGTCTGGCAAGGTTACCGGGATAACTCGGCTTAAAGTGCGAGTAGGAAATCCGGCAGCATCTTGCCTAAACGAATCTAGTGATAAAGTGCTGAACGGTGATCATGATAACCAGGCGGAGCTGAGAGACCTGACGGCCCCAATCACTTCCCTTTCGAGATAGTGAGAGACCGAAGGCTGAAGGACGGAGAGACCTGATGGTCCCAATCACTTCCCTTTCGAGATAGTGAGAGACCGGAGGCTGAAGGCTAAGGGATCAAGAACGCTTGGGGTTTAAGCGCACTCTCGGTGGCTACTAGCCATCCCAGGAGTGGGCAGAAACCCAGAGTCTAACGACCACGAAGGGTCGGCCACGCATGGTATAAAGCAGTAAAATACATCACAGGCATGGTATATGTACAAGAATGAAACTACCCTAATACAAGTATTCGTCACAGAGCAATACATGTCCAGTCATTGGCACTCAGCCATACACGAATACAGGGACCTAGCCCAATACAAAATACATTTAAACATGGAATAAAATACATGTCGACCCGACAAAGCGGGAAACCCAAATGGAGGCGAGGACACTCGCCTAATCACCGAAAATGCCGAAAAGTCTGAAATCCATGGAACTCGCGCACGCTTAGAAAGAAAGTGAAGAGGAGAGAGAAAGAGAGAGTGCACAGGGAGACACGGGTTTTGAGAGTGAGACGCGGGGGTCGCAGACGCGGGAGTAGCAGACGCGAAATTAGTGTCTCAAGAATGGCAGACGCGGGAATAGCAGACGCGGGATTCGCGTCGCATAGATGCCACAAACGCGAGGTTCGAGACCCGCGTTCAAGTCAGGACGCGAGGAGAACGCGGACGCGGACGTGGGTTCTGCGTCGCGTTAACACAAGAGGAACACAGACGCGGGCATGGGCTCCGTGCCATTTCAATACAGGAACGCGCGGATGGCGTTAAGGAATTGTCTGGACGCAGGGTGAAGATCCGCGTCAGCAATCAACAGAGAGAAAGAGAGAAAGGGAAAGGTGATTTCGGGGTGGTGGTGTTTCTTTGGTGAAGAAGATGGATTTTGGTGGAGTAATGTAAAAGGAGGTGATGATGAAGGTGATGTTTGGAGGTTGAAGTAGTGGAGATGGAGGTGGTGTTATGGTGGTGAAAGTCAAAATGGTGGTGAAGAGGGAAGCTTCTTAGTGGTGGTGATGGAATTTGTGGAAGGTGGTGAAATTGTCGCTGGAATGATTACCGGAATAATCGTGATCGATTACCGGAATAATCACCGGAGATGTTGCCGACGAAGAAGAGCTCGGCCCCAATCCAAGGAGGGTGGCCGGTGATTGGTTGCTATGTTGCATATTTAATGTTACATTTCCATACTTATTTTAGAATAAAAGCCTGCATTGTCCTAATTATTTGTCTAATTTATTTGCAGGCCCAATCCTTAAGGAGATGAAGAGAAATGAGCCCAAAAGCCCACCAGAATTATGAATTAATCAGAGTTAATTCGTACACATAAAATCAGGGCAAAATCAAGAGGTTGAAACCGGTTGAGAAGAATCCTCTCAGAATCGATCGGTTAAAGCTAAGAATCCGAAGCTCAAACGACAAAACCAATAAAGGATAAAGCCAGAAGAAGACCCCGGAGAGACCCACCAACAGGGTGTGGCCACCTAGCCACACCCTTGCCGCGGAAACGCAGCTTGGGCTGCGTTTCCGCGGCTTTGTTGGGGAGTTAGGGGAGCGTTTGCTCCCCCGAGCTCCCCGGGATCTTGGTTGTTGGGTATTTGCCTATAAAAGGCCTGTACTTTTGCTGAAAAAGGAGGTGAAGGCATATTAGGATTTAGCTTAGTTTTCATTCCTTAGTTTAGGTTTTTAGTCTTTCTTTTTATGTATGTAATTTGTATGTAACTTAGGATAGAAGATAATTCATGTAAGTAAGAGAGAGGGGCTGATGTTGAGAGTGACACCGACGATGTACCCTACTCCTTTCTTTCATTGTCTCAGCAAGTAATAAAGGTAAATGCTTTGTTTGTTTTCTATTCTGCTTTACTTTACATTTTGTTTTGCTTTCCTCTTCCTCTTCTACTTTACCTTGGTTGTATGTGTGGAGTGTACAAGTGAATTCCAAAGCAAGTATAACCAAGCTACGTGAGAGCCAGCGATAGCTCATGAAGACGTTCTCCTCTTCCAAGATCCGCATCACTTCGTTCTTGCTAGGCTTGACAATATAATGTGCACGGGGACTGAGCTCGAGCTTATGATCTATGCGTTGAACGCCTCCGAAGCAAAGGTAGAACATGCAACGGTTTCTAGGTAAGTTATCACTCAACCTAGGTTAGTATTTCTACACTTTTCTTTCTTTCTTTTCTTTTACTTCTTTAGTATAGATCACCAACCATCTCCTCAAACTCTTTCTTCTCCACTTCATTGTACATAGTCGCTTTTCATCGTTTTCTGATTTTCCACCTTCTTCATCTTTCGCTTTCTTCTTAACTTTAACCATTAACTTTCTTTTTCTTTTTCTTAACTTTAAAAATAGAGAAGAACTCTCGTTTGGTTTTTATAACGATTTCAATAAAGCTGTAAACGCTTCCATCGCAAACCCTCCTTGTGGATCACGACCCGCATAGCCACTTGCTATAGCGGAAGAATTGAGCACTTGCACACTTCTTTTCTTAAGTTCTATAATTTCGTATTTTGTGTGCAGGTTTGGCCTCAATCAAATTTTGGCGCCGTTGCCGGGGAGGGTAAAACGGTTTTTATTGAAATCTGAATTTTTATTGCAAATTTTTTAGAACTAAACGAATTTTCTTCTCTGTTGCAGGTTACAGGGAAATAAAAGCAGGAAATTAACATTGCAGTGACATACAAGTGGTATTGGGCCTCTGCTCTAGAAAGCAGAGACCCATTGCCCTCTGAATTGCCGCGTTTCCACGGCAAAAGCCGCGAATCCGCGGCAAGGAAGAGCTGACTAAGTAACAGGTTTTTGCAGGGCTGCTAGCTTTGCAAATTCTAGTTTGCTGCAATTATTTATTTCTTATATGCCATCACAAAAACCTGTTAATAATCAACAGTAAAAAGTTTGTTGCAAAAGTTAAAAATTGATTAGACGTTTGCATTTTAGGCACGCGTCTTTTCAATTCATTTATATTTACTGTTGAAGAGTGCTGGAGCAAGGTACGTCTGCATTGCATGTAACATAGGACTCACTTCTTGGTTGATTTATATCGCTTTGAGTGACTCTTACATATCTTGTACACTTGTACAAATTGATCTTAAGGGCACTAACCCAATAACAAGATAAGGTGGGGATTTGATCACCCTTCCTTAGCCCAAAAATCACATTCCAAGCACTCACTAACCCAAGCCTAACTAAAATTGAGTAGACGTTGGCCCTAGGGACATCTCGGACTCAATTAGGAGATTATTCTAAGGGGAAAAAATGTTGGAATCTAACTCCTGCAAAATCAGTGTCTAGGAAAGGGATTGAGGGCCGAAAGCCCGAAGGTTGGTGGTTATTTAATTAAGGAACGTCTTTGATGGAAAACCTCCCACCAACCTTACCCTGACCTGGCTGATTAGCTTGTGGTTAAAGTCTACATTAGACCTCCCGTGGATAGTCTAACCAGTTAGGAGTCGTCTAGGTCCTAAGTCTACCCTAACTTAGGTTAGAATTTTTTCTTTTTTGTTTGTTTATTTGTTTGTTTTTCTTTGTTTGTATTCTATTGTGTGATATGGACTATAATAATAATTTTTTCAACTACAATAATAATCCATATTACACACCGACTTCATTTTCAGATATTACCAACCCGGCATATCATAACTTTGACCAACCTAGTGTGCCGGATTGGTCTTACCCGAATCAATATGACCCATACCCCCCATTTAATAACTATAATTTCCATAATGATTTCAACTCTTCACCGAGTCAGTGGGGATTCACCTCCCCCGAGCATAATTTCCAACCACCTTGCTCTCCTTCTCCACCCAGTCCACATTATGTTCAAGATTCATACTCAGTTCCACCCGTTCAAAATAGGAAACCATCAATTATGGAAATGAGTATGCGTGAGTCCAAACACAAATCCCAAAATCTGATGGACTCACAATTTCACTACCACTTCCAAGACAATTCTTCATCTTTTCATCAAAACAATGAACCTATCAACTATGAAAAGATGCTTGAAGCCATGACTCAGGCTCAAAACGCTCGTAATAGTGACATAGATATGATGGTCGAATCTCTACGTTCCCACCGTCCTGATGTCACGTACCATTCTGTTAGAGCCGAAGAGTCATGTTGTTTTGGAAATCAAGATTCTATTTCAGAACAACCATGTGAACTTGCCCAAACTCAAATTTTGAAAAAGATATTGATAGTTTGGCTAGTTTTCCTTTTCCTGAAATAGAACTTGAAAATGATTATGATCCTGAACCCCAACTTAGTGATTCAATTCTATTTCCTGATTCGATTATGACTCCGGTATCTTCACCTGACTTCAATCTTTTCCCGGAGTCAACATTGGATCCTGTACCAATTCATAAAGAAATTGAATCACCTATCTTTGAGGATCATGTTGAACTTGACCAACTTTACACTTTCGAAGATCCTATTAACAAATTGGCAAGTTCTCAATTTTTTAATATTGAACTCAATGAGATATGTGACCTAGATTCTCACATATGTGATCCAGTTCAACTTCCTGAATCAATATTGACTCCTGTTTTATTACCAAACTTGAATAATATTCTAGAGTCAGTTTTGATTCCCCCACCTATCATTCCTGAACTGGAATCACCCATATTAGGTCACATTCCATTGTTGGAAAATACATGTGGACTTGAGTTCCAACTTCTTGACTTGGACCCAATTTCTGAACCTATTTCGACTCCTGAACCTTTACTTGACTTAAGTCACCTTCCTGAGTCGGTATTAGTTCCTGTCCTTCCTGAGTCCAAGTCAACTATTCTATCATTTCATACTCCATTCTTGGACAAGGTGGTTGACAAATTTGACTCTGAAATCAATTATGAAATATGGAAATTAGATGGGGTTAAATATTTAATAAAGATCCTTTATGGATACATCTTTTTAGTGGGTTATATTAAAGTAATTTCTGGTGGGTTCCTCCGAGACCAAGAAAACTTGATTGGGCCATGTTTCGTGGACCAATCAGACCACCACCGGAACCACCACCTTAAGGTAACCATTTTCCTTCCCTTTCTTCTTTTTCATGGATCTATGCATTAATTCATACATTGAGGACAATGCATGAGATAGGTGTGGGGGAGGGTCTAACATAACTTTTTTTTTAAAACAAAAAAAACATTTTTCTTTATTTTTAAAAACTTTTTGAAAAATAGAAACAATATTTTGACTTATTTTTGTAAGAAATTAAGTTAATTTTAAGGAATAGGAAAATCCAAATTAGGATTTCTTATACTTGGTCAAAGTGAGATTATTTGTTTGATTTATAGAGTTAGGAAGATAATTTGTCAAAGTAATTTGGTCTTGATCTTTACCTTGATGAAATATGCACACGTCATACACTTACACACTTAAGGTTCAAAAACAAAGATTCTTATGCCTTATAAAATATATATATATATATAAACAAATCTAATTATTGATTAGCTAGGTGCTTTGGCCTAAGAAAGCCTTAGTATTTATGCAAAAGATAATTAGATGAGTTTGGGAAAAAAAAGTCTAATTATTGATTAGCTAGGTGCTTTGGCCTAAGCAAGCCTTAATATTTATGCGAAAGATGATTAGATAAGTTTAAAAAGAAAAATCCTCTGATTAAGCTGGGTATTAGTGCCTAATAAAGCATAAGTATTCACGCCTAAAAAAGGTTCATATAATAAAATCCTTAGTTTTGTGGCCTTATTTGCTCGAGTCCTTAAGTCCTAGGGGTGTCTTCTCACCTAGTGCCCTAAGACCGTCTGGTTTGGGAGTCATCGATTAAAGGCTCGTTACATGGGCAGATTAGAAAGCCTAATAAAACTAAGGAATAATACCACAAAAAAAAGTATATATATAAAAATAAATAAGGCATAAGAGTTAGAGTTAATGAACCCTTAGTCAAAATTTTCACATTCACAAGGTGCATATGACTTAGAGTAAAGCAATAGACTAGATGAGAAGCACAATTTGACTCCTTACTTTGATTGATAACAAATTTTTGAATAGAGACTAAGTTTAGGAATGAAAAATTCGGCTTTCCTATAACTTATAGATTGCTTAGATCTTACAATCATATTTCAAATATTTTTCTCTTTCAAAATGCTTTTCGAAAATACTAACTCTTTATTTCTCTTTCTTTATGGATTTTGTGGGTGCAATCCGCTGAAAACCCTCACGAGATAACACTCGTCCTCTAGGGAGAACCTAGAGGTTTAACGGCTTGTTGCACATGCTCAGTGCAATCGCGTGACCTGCGAAAGTGGTCTAATAATCCTTAGTATAATTTAGTTGTTTTGCTCGAGGACGAGCAAAAGATAGATATGGGAGTGTGATTGGTTGCTAATGTTGCATATTTAATATTACATTTCCATACTTATTTTAGAATAAAAGCCTGCATTGTCTTAATTATTTGTCTAATTTATTTGCAGGCCCAATCCTTAAGAAGATGAAGAGAAATGAGCCCAAAAGCCCACCAGAATTCTGAACTAAATCAGAGTTAATTCGTACACATAAAATCAGGGCAAAATCAAGAGGTTGAAACCGGTTGAGAAGAATCCTCTCAGAATCGATCGGTTAAAGCCAAGAATCCGAGGCCATTTCATCAGAATCCGGAGCTCAAACGACAAAACCAATAAAGGATAAAGCCAGAAGAAGACCCCGGAGAGACCCACCAACAGGGTGTGGCCACCTGGCCACACCCTTGCCATGGAAACGCGGCTTGGGCCGCATTTTCGCGGCTTTGTTGGGGAGTTAGGGGAGCGTTTGCTCCCCCGAGCTCTCCGGGATCTTGGTTATTGGGTATTTGCCTATAAAAGGCCTGTACTTTTGCTGAAAAAGGAGGTGAAGGCATATTAGGATTTAGCTTAGTTTTCATTCCTTAGTTTAGGTTTTTAGTCTTTCTTTTTATGTATGTAATTTGTATGTAACTTAGGATAGAAGATGATTCATGTAAGTAAGAGAGAGGGGCTGATGTTGAGAGTGACACCCACGATGTACCCTACTCCTTTCTTTCATTGTCTCAGCAAGTAATAAAGGTAAATGCTTTATTTGTTTTCTATTCTGCTTTACTTTACATTTTGTTTTGCTTTCCTATTCCTCTTCTACTTTACCTTGGTTGTATGTGTGGAGTGTACAAGTGAATTCCAAAGCAAGTATAACCAAGCTACGTGAGAGCCAGCGATAGTTCATGAAGACGTTCTCCTCTTCCAAGATCCGCATCACTTCGTTCTTGCTAGGCTTGACGATATAATGTGCACGGGGACTGAGCTCGAGCTTATGATCTATGCGTTGAACGCCTCCAAAGCAAAGGTAGAACATGCAACGGTTTCCAGGTAAGTCATCACTCAACCTAGGTTAGTATTTCTACACTTTTCTTTCTTTCTTTTCTTTTACTTCTTTAGTATAGATCACCAACCATCTCCTCAAACTCTTTCTTCTCCACTTCATTGTACATAGTCGCTTTTCATCGTTTTCTGATTTTCCACCTTCTTCATCTTTCGCTTTCTTCTTAACTTTAACCATTAACTTTCTTTTTCTTTTTCTTAACTTTAAAAATAGAGAAGAACTCTCGTTTGGTTTTTATAACGATTTCAATAAAGCTGTAAACGCTTCCATCGCAAACCCTCCTTGTGGATCACGACCCGCATAGCCACTTGCTATAGCGGAAGAATTGAGCACTTGCACACTTCTTTTCTTAAGTTCTATAATTTCGTATTTTGTGTGCAGGTTTGGCCTCAATCAAATTTTGGGCCTAAGTTATGGTGTGGGGTGATGATGAAATTGATGGTGGAAGTGAAGATGGTGGTGGTGACGTTAGTGTTGTCGTTTGAAGTTGTTACCGGAATAATCGTAAACGATTACCGGAATAATCATCGGAGATATGACCGATGAAGAAGAGCTCGGCCCCAATCCAAGGAGGGTGGCCGCCCCTATAAAAGATGATGGGGTTGTGGTTTTGTGGAGAAGTTTTGTTGTGGTGGTAGTTTTGGAAAAGGTAAAGGAGAAGGTGAAGGCTTTGGTGGAGTTGTTGAAGTTGTGGTGCTTTAAATGGAGATGGAGGAGGAAGAAGATGAAGGTAGGAAGTTGGAGAAGTTGTAGTAGTTGTTGTTGTGGTGGAGATGAAGGAGGAGTTGGTGGTGGTTAAGGTGTTGGTGAAGAGAAAATGATGTGGAAAGGAGAAGGAAAGGTTTATATAGGATTTGGAATTGTGAAGGAGATGTAAAAATGTTTTAGGGAGGGGTTTTTTGTAAAAATGGAGAGGTGAGGTGGCCCTTTGGCCGGCCATGGTGATGGGAGAGGAGTTGGATATTTTGGAGAAGATATTTTTGAGGAAAGGAGATATTTTTGGAGGAAGAATGTAGAAGATAATGGAAGAATGGAGAAGTTTGGAGAATTTGGTGGAAGGAAAAGGAAGGAAAGAAAAAGGAAAAAGGAAAAGAAAATGAAAAGAGGAAGATATTTTCTTGAAAGAAAAAGTGAAAATAATTAGACTAGCGGATTCCCCGGATTCGGTTGCGGATGCGAAAAACTTTCGGAAAAATACCGAAATCGTCCGAAAATCAAGTATCTCGGAACGACCCGAAAAAATTCTCAAAAATCAAGATATTATTCTAAGAATCATGGTGAAATCCATTTCAAGAAATTCTTTATAGTTTTTAAATTACAAATCCTGGAATCGACCGCCAATATCGGTCGACACCCAATCTGGCAGAAATCTGATAATTCTGAAATTTTCCAAAAATATATTAAGATAGAAAATATTATTCTAAGAAAATATGGGAAAGCAGTTTCTCAAAATTTGACTCCATTTGTAAATTAAAAATCCAGGAATCGGTCAGCGGTGCTGGTCGACACTGGTTTTGAAGATTTTCCATTTAATTCAGGAAAATTCTAGAAAATCATAGAAAATCTAAATATTGGGAAATGATGTTTAAAACTGAAATCGGTCAAATCGGAATACCAGAAAGACCAAATTGAGTAATACACTAGGATCGGGTCCCTGGTTCAGAGAAGAGCAGACTCTGAGTCCACGAATCCTGATCCAAGACAAAACGATCATATAAATAATTCATAATACAAAATAAATATAGGAAGTAAATCGAAAAATACGATCAAAAAATCTGAATACGCAACTAAGTACGTATTCCGGGAGCGAGGTGTTACATTCCATCCACCTTACAAAAAATTGCGTCCTCGCAATTTCGATAAGGGGTAAAATGAACACAAAGGGGACATGGGTGGAATTTATACCATTCAAGATATGAAGTACTATAGGTAGGGCTCTCAAGTTGACGAAACAGTAATCAGAATATAGATATCTTCTGCACCTCTGGCTGTATAAGTTTTTGAACGGTACCAAATAATACTGATCTGATGTCGTTACTTTGCAATTGAGTTGGATACTTGATAGCCCTCCGAGAATAAGCCAGAATACTGAAGATATAGGAAACCCTGATAGTCATGAGCATAATAAAGAAGACCGATAATTGAGAATTCTGCATACCAGGCATCAATTACTCTGAAAGATATAGCCGAGAATGTAGAATATCCGTAGAGAATTCCGACTATTGACTCCTGAAAGATAACCCGATTAGGATCAATCCTGAGAATACCCAAACTTCAAAGAGTTGGCCAAAGAGATCATATAATCGCTTCATTCAGAACTAGCCGCTACTTCTCTAGTCTATTCATATCTTAAGTTGGTATAAAGGCTTCGAAAAATCAAAATAGGGGAAAGATGGAAGGGATTAGGAATCAAAGGAAGGATGATCAAGAATGAATAGATAACTCTGTACTTGTAGTTGGACTATATAACCAGGACTCATGCATTCCAGTTGCAAATTTCTTTACCATTAATTTGCCGTCTGGACGTACTGAGGATGTAGAACCTAGGCTCTGATACCATCCAGTAACGCCCCGATCCCGGCGGGTACGGAGACGTTACTGCAACGTATATACGCAGGTCAGAAATACCCTCACGTATATACGCTAAGCATCAGTACAGGCAAGAATCAGAGTACGGAAGCAAATGGTGCATTATACATTCCAACACATGAGTACAATTACAAAGTTATCACCAGAGGTGACAAATATTACAATAATATTACATCACCAACATGGCGCAAATGCGAGAATACAAAGGATGTACAAGTATGAACAGTACAAAAGGCACTCACGAGTTTACAAAAGGAAAACTCGAGAGACACACAGGGGGCCTGGAAGGATAGAGCTTCAGATGGTCTGCTGGAGATCCATGCTACCGTTGCGCCACTCTGATCAACAACTGAGGGAATCCACACGCTCCAAGCTCCATGACCTGGACATGAGAATCCAGGGGAGTCAGATAGAACTCCCCAGGCGAGTGGTGATACAAAAGCCAGATGGCGTGCTGAGATAAGTATAAGTGTATCGATAAACCGAATCATAATCATGCATTGAAAACCGTGTCGTGAGCATAAGCATGTATAGGCAGGTAGATATATAACAAGTGATATCAAGCAGGAAGTACTCATGGTATGGTAAGATAGGAACATGAGACTGATGGAATGGAACACAAGGATAAAGCAGGGTATGAGCAGCGAATATGATAATAATCATAAAACCAGAAATCCTATGTAAAACCCAATAGAAGTAAGCTCGGTAAAGCATATAACGGATCCATAGTTGGCATCTTTTATTATCATTATTACTCATCTTACCCTGATGTCTAAATATGTGAACTAGCGTCCCAGCACACATATATCCACATCTGAGTAAAGCAAGGTTGTTATTGGAAACCAACGGGGGTATCAACGAACAATGTTTACAGTGGGTCCCGTGCATACCCGGGACCACGGCCCAGGATGTTCCGTTACTTGGTGACGGAACCTACCGCAAGGCGATTCAGGAGGGTCTTATGGATGCCCTTATCAAGATGGTACTAGGAAGGAGGGAGCCAGCTCTCCCCTCGGTCCCCTGGAGGCCCATAGGTCAGACCGAAAGTTTTAGTTGCACAACATGCCTAATACCACTGTAAACACGAACATATATTGATAGCCTCAAGTTTCCCCCGACCCGATGTAAGTTGTCTCATTTTACGGTTTATTCGATGATTATCAGATTCCGGGAATGAGCAGGAACAAGTCAGGAATATCAGGAATACATGTGTATCAGGAGTACAGTTTGTACTATCAAGATGTCAGGTTATCATTCCGTTATCGTGATAATCATGAGAGTCAAGTATATCATGTCGGGTGTCAAGGGATAGCATGACAGGAGGATGATATTTGGCAGGTGACCAATCATGTCAAGAGATTAATATTAGTCCGGTGGCAAGTCATGTCATAACAAGGGGTCTTGCCAAGTAGTAGCATGTCTGGTGTTAGGTGATAACACATCAGTTGACAGGTGATACAAACAAGTGTTAACATGTCAGGTAAGTACATGGCATGTGATAAAGTAGTAGCTGAGCACAACCAAGTGGAACTGAGCAAGCTGGAGGCACAGACAACAAACAGTATTTAGCACTGGAGCGTCTGGCAAGGTTACCGGGACAACTCGGCTTAAAGTGCGAATAGAAAATCCGGCAGCATCTTACCTAAACGAATCTAGTGATAAAGCGCTGAACACTGATCATGATAACCAGGCGGAGCTGAGAGACCTGACGGCCCCAATCACTTCCCTTTCGAGATAGTGAGAGACCGGAGGCTGAAGGACGGAGAGACCTGACGGTCCCAATCACTTCCCTTTCGAGATAGTGAGAGATCGGAGGCTGAAGGCTAAGGGATCAAGAACGCTCGGGGTTTAAGCGCACTCTCGGTGGCTACTAGCCACCCAGGAGTGGGCAGAAACCCAGAGTCTAACGACCACGAAGGGTCGGCCACGCATGGTATAAAGCAGTAAAATACATCACAGGCATGGTATATGTACAAGAATGAAACTACCCTAATACAAGCATTCGTCACAGAGCAATACATGTCCAGTCATTGGCACTCAGCCATACACGAATACAGGGACCCAGCCCAATACAAAATACATTTAAACATGGAATAAAATACATGTCGACCCGACAAAGCGGGGAAACCCAAATGGAGGCGAGGACACTCGCCTAATCACCGAAAATGCCGAAAAGTCTAAAATCCATGGAACTCGCGCACGCGTTAGAAAGAAAGTGAAGAGGAGAGAGAAAGAGAGAGTGCACAGGGAGACACGGGTTTTGAGAGTGGGACGCGGGGGTCGCAGACGCGGGAGTAGCAGACGCGAAATTAGTGTCGCAAGAATGGCAGACGCGGGAATAGCAGACGCGGGATTCGCGTCGCATAGATGCCACAAACGCGAGGTTCGAGACCCGCGTTCAAGTCAGGACGCGAGGAGAACGCGGACGCGGACGTAGGTTCTGCGTCGCGTTAACACAAGAGGAACACAGACGCGGGCATGGGCTCCGTGCCGTGTCAATACAGGAACGCGCGGATGGCGTTAAGGAATTGTCTGGACGCAGGGTGAAGATCCGCGTCAGCAATCAACAGAGAGAAAGAGAGAAAGGGAAAGGTGATTTCGGGGTGGTGGTGTTTCTTGGTGAAGAAGATGGATTTTGGTGGAGTAATGTAAAAGGAGGTGATGATGAAGGTGATGTTTGGAGGTTGAAGTAGTGGAGATGGAGGTGGTGTTATAGTGGTGAAAGTCAAAATGGTGGTGAAGAGGGAAGCTTCTTAGTGGTGGTGATGGAATTTGTGGAAGGTGGTGAAATTGTCGCCGGAATGATTACCGGAATAATCGTGATCGATTACCGGAATAATCACCGGAGATGTTGCCGACGAAGAAGAGCTCGGCCCCAATCCAAGGAGGGTGGCCGGCCTAGGTTATGGTGGTGGGGTGATGATGAAATTGATGGTGGAAGTGAAGATGGTGGTGGTGACGTTGGTGTTGTCGTTTGAAGTTGTTACCGAAATGATTACCGGAATAATCGTAAACGATTACCGGAATAATCATCGGAGATATGGCCGATGAAGAAGAGCTCGGCCCCAATCCAAGGAGGGTGGCCGGCCCTATAAAAGATGATGGGGTGGTGGTTTTGTGGAGAAGTTTTGTTGTGGTGGTAGTTTTGGAAAAGGTAAAGGAGAAGGTGAAGGCTTTGGTGGAGTTGTTGAAGTTGTGATGCTTTAAATGGAGATGGAGGAGGAAGAAGATGAAGGTAGGAAGTTGGAGAAGTTGCAGTAGTTGTTGTTGTGGTGGAGATGAAGGAGGAGTTGGTGGTGGTTAAGGTGTTGGTGAAGAGAAAATGATGTGGAAAGGAGAAGGAAAGGTTTATATAGGATTTGAAATTGTGAAGGAGATGTAAAAATGTTTTAGGGAGGGGTTTTTTGTAAAAATGGAGAGGTGAGGTGGCCCTTTGACCGGCCATGGTGATGGGAGAGGAGTTGGATATTTTGGAGAAGATATTTTTGGAGGAAAGGAGATATTTTTGGAGGAAGAATGTAGAAGATAATGGAAGAATGGAGAAGTTTGGAGAATTTGGTGGAAGGAAAAGGAAGGAAAGAAAAAGGAAAAAGGAAAAGAAAATGAAAAGAGGAAGATATTTTCTTGAAAGAAAAAGTGAAAATAATTAGAGTAGAGGATTCCCGGGATTCGGTTGCGGATGCGGAAAACTTTCAGAAAAATACCGAAATCGTCCGAAAATCAAGTATCTCAGAACGACCCGCAAAAATTCTCAAAAATCAAGAATATTATTCTAAGAATCATGGTGAAATACATTTCAAGAAATTATTTATAGTTTTTAAATTAAAAATCCTGGAATCGACCGCCAATATCGGTCGACATTCAATCTGGCAGAAATCTGATAAATTCTGAAAATTTCCAAAAATATATTAAGATAGAAAATATTATTATAAGAAAATATGGGAAAGCAGTTTCTCAAAATTTGACTCCATTTGTAAATTAAAAATCCAGGAATCGGTCAGCGGTGCTGGTCGACACTGGTTTTGAAGATTTTCCATTTAATTCAGGAAAATTTCAGAAAATCATAGAAAATCTAAAATATTGGGAAATGATGTTTAAAACTGAAATCGGTCAAATCGGAATACCAGAAAGATCAAATTGAGTAATACACTAGGATCGGGTCCCTGGTTCAGAGAAGAGCAGACTCTGAGTCCACGAATCCTGATCCAAGACAAAACGATCATATAAATAATTCATAATACAAAATAAATATAGGAAGTAAATCGAAAAATACGATCAAAAAATCTGAATACGCAACTAAGTACGTATTCCGGGAGCGGGGTGTTACAAACATGTTTTGAGATTATCGATCGGATTAACGCAAGAGTTCAATACGTGTGTCCAAAACTAATGATTGGTCATTTTGAAGGTGGGACTGAGTTGAATCTTGAAAATATTGTGAAATTGGAGAGTTCAACATTTTCTGAAATTGTCGCTCGGCCACTTTCATAGCTTCTATACTCTTTTCTAACTTAGATTTTTCTTCTATGGGTAGAAAAGGAGTATATGAAGCATGACATAGAAAAGTTTGCGAAGATTGTGGGTCGAGCTTATTTTATTGGGACTCAAGCATGGCTTGCACGGCTTCCATACTCTTTTCTAATTCAGATTTTTCTTCAATTGGTTCTTGTAGAAAATAAGTATATGAAGCTTGGTGTGGAAAAAATTGTGAGTCGAGCTTGTTTAGTTGGGACTCAAGCATGGCTTGCATGGTTTCCTTACTCTTTTCTAGCTTGAATTTTTCTTCTATGGGTTGTTGTAAAAAAGGAGTATATGAAGCTTAGTGTTGGAAAGATTGTGAGTCAAGCTTATCTTGTTAGGATTCAAGGTTGGCTTGCATGGCTTTCATACTCTTATAACTCGATTTTTTTTCAATTGGTGGTTCTGAAAAAAGAGTATAGGAAGCAAAATTAGGGAATGAATATTGTGAAAATTGTGAACAAGATGATTGAAAATTTGACTCGGGAGGTGAATCCCCATTGACTTTATGAAGATTGAATATTATTTTGAATTTTTTTTAATTGGAATAGGGATATGGGTTATATTGAGTGGGATAAATCCAATCTAGCCTATTCGATTGGTTCATGTTATACAAAGCCTGGTTGGAATTATCTGAGTCAAATGAGGTCAAGGTGAAATATGGATGCATATTAGGATTGAAAAAATTGTTGTTGTTGAAATCCAATTCAGAAACAAACATAAATAAAAAAAAAAGCAAACAAACAAACAAAAGAAAGAAAAAAATCAAAACAAAGCCTATTCTAGGGTTGACCTAGACAAGATGACTCCTAACTGGTCGACTGTCTAAGATAGGGATATTGCAGTATCTGATCGGTCACGTATATTGCATATATAGTGTCACATTACCATGTTTATTATCTAATAAAGCCTATTAATAAGTCTTATTTTTATAAATGCATGCCCATTGCTAAAAAAAAGGAAAGAGAAACGAGCCCCAAAGCCCATCAAAATTCTGATTTAATTCAGAATTAATTCAAAATCAGAAAATCAGGGCAGATCATGGCAAATCAGAGAAGTTGAAAACCTGTTAAAATAAATCTTTCTAAATCAATTGGTTAAAGCCAAAGATCAAAGACAGTTTCGTCAAATCTAGGAGCTAAAACGAAAAAACCAGTAAGAGATAAAGGAAATCACTAAACCAGGGATCACCACCCCCCAGGTCTGGCCACCTGGCCACACCTAGGTAGTGAAAATGTGGCTTTTTCGTGGCTTTGTTGAGGTGGTTAGGGGAGCATTTTCTCCCCCTATCTTCGTACACTCTCCCCCGTTTGGTTTTTCCTATAAATACTGCATTTTTCAGAGAAGAAGGGACCGAAAATTAGTTTAAGTTTTTCTCTTTAATTTTTAGATTTAGGTTCTTTGTTAGATAGTATTGAGAAGTTGTATCTCTATTTTTTCATTCATAATTTAGTCCAGATACAAGCGAGAGAGATGAAAAGAGTGATTGTAATCTGAAGTTAAAGTGACATCAATAAAGGTTCAAGGCTTCTCTTCTTCTCCAATTCACTGGTATGTGTTATTTCATTTACTTGTCTTGTTTTACTTTAATCATGAGTAGCAAAATTCATTTTTATGGTCTCACAACATCTCGCTCTTTGATTCCTCTTGTTTTGAATGATTTTGATGTAAAGAACCCAACGGAATTATATGCATGCCTTAAACTAAGCCTTTCTTCTTTGAAAGTGTTCTTGAAGGCACATGAGGATGGGCTTGAATTTCTAAACTTCTTTTTTTTAAACATCACTTGAACTTATTTGTATTTCATACTTAAAAGATAACTTGATTATTTAACATTCAGTTCAAGAGGATTTCTTAAGAAAAAGAGTTAAACTTTTCCAAACAATCTTATTTGCTTTACTTACTTTTGAAACCCAAGCTTAAGTTTTTGCCTATGATCAAGTTGAGGCACTGAGAATTTCAAGAAAAGAACAATCATTGAGTGGTAAGATAGTGAGCCCAGATATTTTTCATATATTAAAAATAACAAATCAATCTTCAAGCCTTTTAAAGATCATCTTTTCCAAAGTCTTCTCTAAGTTTTCAATTTTCCTTTAATCACTTCCTCACTCTCCATTCTCTTTTTCAACATAAAAAAACACCGACACTATTCTTTGCTTTTTAAACAAAAACATCAAAAAGGTTTCATCGCATTTCTCCTCGTAGATACGACTCGTTAGCCCAAAGCTAGACGGTAATTCTCACTGCTTTCACTTGAAATCAGTATCGGACCATAAGTTAATCGGTCAGGTAGGGACAAAATACGGTGGAAGGTAGTCATGCGTAAGCAACAAGTTTTAATTACGCCAAACCACCAGATCTTCGAGGCGTAACCTCTTAATCCCCAACCTTAGACGCCGATTGGTAAGATCTGATACTAACAACTTCCTCTCGAAGTCAATCTCTTAATGAGTCTGAGATGTCTCTAGGGGCCAACGTCTATCAAGTTATATTTAGGCTTAGTTGTGTGAGTGGGGAGGTGATTTTTGGGCTAAGGGAGGGTAATGACTTTCCCACCATATCTTGTATCGGGTTATACCCTTAAGTTCAATTCGTACAAGTATGCAATATAGACAAGAATAACACACAAAGCGAGTAAATCAATCAGTATTTGTCCTATGCTATATGCAATGTCATATGTACACCTCAGTCCAGATCACAATAACAGAACAAAATACAGTATATTGTAATAAAATCAACATGTGCCTATGATGCAAATGTTTAAACCGTATTAAAGTGTTTAATTACTGATTTTAGTTCTTAATTATTGTAGTGTGTAGGTAATCAAAGTAGAAAACTAGCAGCAGAATATAGTAATATATGACAATTGGAAGTTCCATGCAAAAGATGTAGGATCTAAAAATAATGTTAACACAATACTCAAACAAAGATAATTAGCGTTAAATAAAATAACTTGTAGGAAAGAAAATAAATCTCAGAAAATGCAAATGCAAATACAGAGATTTTATCCTGGTTCGGTCCTCTTGACCTACATCCAGTCCCCAAGAAACCCGCTTAAGATTTTCCTTATCCTGATTTTATACACTCAATCAACTCCTTGTACACCACTTGACAAACAACCTTTGCCAAACTCGTACAACTCTTCTCTACACTAAGAAGACAATTTTCTTGTATACCTCTTATCAACACCAAGAAGATAACCTTGTATAATACTTCTCCTTGAGTGAATACAATATAACATATAAGCCTTGAGAACTTGTATGTGATCGTGAACAATGACTCTTATAGGTGGACTCTCAGAATTCTTCACAATAGGATTGGAATTTCTGTGAAGAACAGAAAGTGGAACTAGTTTTCTGGAAAACAGAATTTTTCAACAGAGTTTGGATAGAAAACTAATGATATGAATTGGTGTGTTTAGCCTAAGATAACATCCCTATTTATAGCTGAAATCTATGGTTAGTTAGGGCAGTCATCAAGATAAATTTGAATATTAAAATGTTGGATAAACATCAGAAAATAATAACTGTTTAACAGTCAGAAGCTGTTATAAGTCGACTAGAGTAAGGAGTATAGTCGACTAGGGGAACAAGATTTATCTGGGTTAGTCAACTAGTCAAAGCAGCAAGTCGACTACATTAAGACTGATACAGATATGTAAGTTTCTGAAAACTACTATTACTCGAGCAGCAGAAATGGTTAGTCGACTACAACATGGATTAGTCGACTAGTAATATTGATAAGTCGACTAATGCAGAAAGTTGATATCTTTTCTAGATAGGACTTAGTCGACTACAGACTTATGATAAGTTGACTATCAAGTGTATTAGTCGACTATAGAAAGGATCAAGTCGACTAATAAGACTATTTGTGTGTGTGAGTTTCAAGGCTTTTAACATTCTATATAAAATACACAAAATAACCAAATTATATTTGATATCATCAAAATAAGTTCCAACAAAAGATAGGACCAGAACCCTAATTAGGGCCATATTTTCGCGGCTTTTAAAGCTTGGCCGCGGCAAATATATGAGCAACAACTCCCTGCTTTCTTGAGCAGGGAGATGCAAGTAAGCTTAGCTTTTTGCAATGCTTAATTTCTATTAAAATTGCAATGCACACCAAAACAGAGAAGAAAATATTAATAAAAATGTAAGTTCAAACCATTCCCATCCCCGGCAACGGCGCCAAAATTTTATCGGAGGGGAACCGTGCATGAAAACGTGTATTTTTAAATCAATATTTTAAGTATGATGCTTTAGCTTCCTCAATACTTTCGTTATAGTATATAGGCTATACGGGTAGAATCTACATGGACGGAAGGCGATAGAAACATTAACAGTTTGCCTTTACGTCATTTGTTAACAAGTTCTTCTTTGTTAAAGAAAGAGAAAAGAGAAAGAAAAGAAAATTAGAATGATCGGTTGAGACGCTGAAGAAAACGACAAAGTGAGAACAATAAAGGAGTGGTTTTGGAATCGGTAAAACTAAAGAAAAAAATAGAAATGAAGTGAAAAGTGAAGTGTTTTAGAAAGTGGGCTTAAAAACCAAATAGAAAAGAAGATTAAAACAAAGGTGAACTAAGAAGGTGGTGAAAATAGCGATAGAAAAATGATGAAAGACTTTTGAAATTAATTTTTAAAACAAGATGAAAAGAGAAGAAAATTCATGGCTACTAACTACTAAATGCTCCACTAATCATGCAAACTTTTTAGTGATTGATAGTTACCTCACATGGAATCTTGGCCATCACTAATCCTTGATTTTTTTCAAGAGACGATACAAAGTATGGCATATGAAATAATTTTTCACATTCAAACTTGCATCAAAAGCAAGCTAATGCAAACATTAAATTATCAAAACCATTAGAGCAATGCATGAAATAAGAGAGTTAGTTTGTTTGCAAGTTAGCAAGTTAGAATATTAGAATCCATCATCATGAGCCATCAATGGATCTTGCAAGAGCAAGGCCTTGAAGAGGCTATTAGATTCATCTGAATTATCAAGTAAGGGGTTAAATAATTAGTGGTTAGTAGTTAGATTGTCATGAAAGAAAGTTAGTCATGTTAGAGGTTAGAGAAGAAACCATGAAGGAAAGGAGGAACCTATCATAGATTGTCACTATCTATTATATTAATCTCTCTCTCAACTGAATCAATTTTGCCCTAATACATGATCTAAACAAAAAGAAAATACAAAATAAAAGAAGAAGAAGAAGAACTACACTACACTACACTACACTAAAGAAAAAGAAACCCTAGTCTACAGCTCTCCAACCTCATCTCTGGCTTGAAATTGCAATATTTATAGGCGGAAGAATGTTCTGGAAAACGAGACGAGGCTACGCGTCGAAGATCGACGCGTAGCCCAACAACTTTGCCGTGAATCCGTGGCAATACCAGGGCCAAGAGCCCTGGTTTTTTTGGCCCTGGGGTCATCCAGCTGCGAGTATCTCCTTTCTGCTCCCTGATTTCTGATATTTTCTCTGATTTCAGCAGATTGGGCTTCAATTTTGAACTTCCAGTGGGCTATATTTTGGTTTTTTCTAGAAACACTTGGCCTCTAAGAAATCTCCGAAATAATCTTAAAATAGCAATGTTCAACCTTTATTTACCATTCTGCCCTTCTCTTGATATGTCTGCAATTAAGATCAAAACATGGTTCAGAAGTGATGTTTTATTCATACATCAGTAGGAAAATACGATATGATGATGCAGAATTGTAGACTAATCATACCCAGATCTCTTCCCTTTATGGTACTCAAACTGTCATGTCAAGTTTATCACCTCTGAATTGACGAGTCTATAACCTTGTTCTCATTCCCTCGTCAGAACCAGAAGTTCTTGTTGTCAAGTTAGTCAATAACAGTGAATTGCGAGCCCGGTGTCTCTTAGTCAGTTATATTCGATTTATCACCTTTGAACCGACGGGTGCCCAGATCCAATTCACCCTTGCAGTCCCTAGTGGACTAGCTGCTATGTTAACATTATGACCTCTGGCAGCGGATTCAGAATTTAGTGTGCCATAGTCCATAACGTCCAGTTTATCATTTCTAAATAGACAGGTCCCTAAAACTGATTTTACCTTCCTTTTGTCGTTAGTCCAGTTGTCACCTCTGAATGACAAAATTCTGAGGTTGGTGGCTTCTCAATTAGTTATGTCCAGTCAAACATCTCTGAACCAATAGATAGTCAAGTCTCACCTTTTCTTTTACCATTATGTCCAGTTCACCACCTCTGAATGGTAGGGCTCTGAATTTGGTAGCTTCTCAATCGGTTATGTTCAGTCAATCACCTTTGAAGCGATTGATGTTCGGATTTCGTCGTCAAGTCCTTTGTAGATTTTCATTTGTTCTCATGTCTAGTTCGTCGCCTCTGAACAACAAATACTTCAAGTTTGGTAATCCTTAACCTGTTATGTCCAGTCAGTCACCTCTGAACAGATAGATTACTAGACCAACCTTTCTTTTATCCCCTAATGGATCTTCTCTCCTAGACTAATTCCATCATGTTCAAGATTAGTCTCAGTTTTGGTTTTAATTCCTTCGGGAATTTTACTTGGTGAAAATTCACATTTCCAAGTTCTTTCCGAAGAATTTACAAGTTAAAGTTTTTCTTATATGGAAGACTTAAAAGCAAAGAGCGAAGAGAAAGAAGAAAAAAGGGCACCGACAAGTTATTGATCAAAAAGCAAATTTTATTGATTAATGAAAAGCATAAAGAAGATACAAGGGTATTATGTCAAGATTGTCTCTCATACAATTCAATCTTTACTTCAAAAGTAGGCTACTCATTGCTCTACATCCAGAACAGTAGATTTACTTTCGCTCCTTTTTGGGAATGTGGCATTTCTCGAGGTCGAAATGCAGTGGGACATTCTGACTCCACCTAGCCAATTGGACATGAAAGGCCTCCCCCTGTACAAGGCCGTAGTTCTTCGCTTAATGGAATATTTTGCTATTAAAAAGTCATTCAATGAGCATAGGTTCTTCATTGTTGTCACTTCCTTGAGCAAGATTGGTGAAGGGAGAATCTAAGACTTTACTGGTGACATCCTTTTTCCTGTGACCTTTAAGTGTCCTGTGTAGAAACCCTGCAAAGGCGAGATATTGGTGGAAGCGATGACACAGTTCCACATATGTATTGAGCTCAGTAGCACAAGTCTGCAACCAAGTGGGCCATCTTGGATAAGCAACTGTCGGCCGACACCTGGTGTGGCAATTCTAAATACAAATTTTGGTATCCTGAATATAGTCATATCATCATCTCTGAACGAGGTTGTGGAAATGATGCGGCAAAGTGTATGTTGGTCCCTGCTCAGAATTAGTGCCTTCTGCTCTAGTGTGCTCTTGTGATGAGTAAAGCCTGAACTTGAAAAAGGGAAATACATACTTATGTCCACCCTTTTCACTGTTCAATGGATCGGGAGCACGGTACACTGCAAAACAGGCAAAAGCAAGCATGTTAGTAACTGAAGGAAATATAGAAGCTGTCATGTCCCAAAGAAACCAAGGCATAGCTCTGCCTAAAATGTTCAAGTTAGCTTCGCCCGGAAGGCCTAAGTTTAGCTTGTTGACACTTAAAAAAGACAAGATTCTTACTGGTCTGAACAATGTCTAAACTTGTTGACATTTACAAAAGACAAGTGACAAACAAGCTGACGACCAGTCTTCACCCATCTCCGAGGGACAAGGAAGCAACTTAGAATCCACTGATCCAGCAAGCAAACAGTGAACCCGGATTGTCTCTAAACAGACCTCAGCAGGTCTAAGATGCTAGCACTTAGCATCACATGAGCCCAAAGGGATAGCCTCGCCTGAGAGGCTAAGATCATCCAACTTCGCCTTGAAGTCATTCAAAGCCCCGCCAGGAAGCTAACTCATAGCTTCGCCTGAACTGCTGAAGCGCAACTTCGCAGAGAGAGTCAGCTCCGCCTAAAGTCATATACAACTGCGCAGAAGGGTATACGGTAGCTTCGTCACAAACGATACCTAGCTCCGCCGAAGAGCTTTCTTCTGACTTTGTCAGATACTGCCTCCAGCTCCGCTGTGAGTTCAAAGCGGGCAGCGCCGCTGTTGGTCTACTATGGTCAACCTTTGACCAATTAAATCTCCAGATGAGATCAAATCTAATCAGGATCAAGATCAAATCCAATTAAGATCAAATCTGAGATCAAATTTGGTAGTTGATTGTCATAATCTCTTGACTCTCCTAAAACGAGTAAGAGGATCAAGGGAGATCTTTCAATTATATAGAAAGAATCAAAACGGATCAGAAGGATCAACCGACCTGCCTTTTCTAGCTTCGCAGAAGCTGATCCTAGCCTCACAGCAAGGCTACTTTCCCGATTTAAATAGATTTGATTCAATCTGTTTCTATACTTTCAAGGGACAATTATACCCTTACTCTCCCTATAAATAGCCCACCAGGGGCACAAGGAAAAAGGACGACTTTACGGGAAGAGACCACGCATATGCGCAAGAGACCCCGGCAAAGAGAGAGAGGACTCCACAAGCAGAGACTTCTTCACGACGCACTGTGCGCACAAGAATTCAGAGACTTTTAGAGAATTACTTCTCTATTCAGGGTGCTGATACCCTAATACCTTCTTCTCAAGGAATTTTCAGAACCAGGCGAGAAGGAATTCCTAAGTGAAGGTGATTTTGAGAAGTAACAAGAGGGTTCTACCAACCTTTTGTTCTCTGATTCCCCGAACCAGGCGAGAAGGGAATCTCATCACTCGCATCGTCAAAGGGACAAAGTGGTCGCGCGCTGACCAGACTCCTATCGGCACACTTCTCCAGAATCTCTGAGGAGATCTACTTGTAATCTTTTAGAATACTTATAATTTAGCTCCTCAACTTTTTATTGTAAGTTTTCCCCTTTGCAAATCATTGGTAAACAAGATGGCGACTCCGCTGGGGATTGATTTCTCCACTGCCGAGAGTCAAGTGTCGCAATGCGATGAACAGACCTTCGGGTCTAACTCTGAATTCAGAAAAGCTGGTGCAGCCAGAGCCTCTCTGGCTAAATCTTCAAGGAAAGTCTCTGCGGAGACAGAAAAGGTTCCTTGCGAACCTACTGCGATTCTCTAGCGCAACAAGGAAGCACGCTCGCAGTACAAGTCCTTCACTTTCGAGAACCTGGTCGTTCAATTCGACCAAGGAAGATTTGAAGAAGTCCTCTCTGGGGGTGATCTAATGCTTCGAGCACAGAAGCATAGAAAGGTCTCCATGACCAAGGTTTCGAAGCAGAAACCAGAAGCAGAATTCTGCCAACACCCTTCAGCCTCGCGTGTGGCTAATCAGGTTCCTTACGAACCTAAGTATCCTCTGCCAAAGCAGATGTGGAGGCCTAAACAGAAGTCTCTGGCCGAAGCCTCAGGCGTAGCTACGCCAAAACCGCGCCTCTCTCGCGAAGAAAAAGGCAAGATGCCTGTCTGCTCCAACAATGCCGCCAGCCGCGAAGTCACAACAGCAATCATACCGTCGCCCAATTCAAGAGCGGCAACGCCTTGCGCCGGCCTCATTCTCATGAGCGAAGCTACTGTACCACAGCGCACGTGCAGGGTTCACGGCCGTGAAGCTAGAACCAAAGTATTATCTAAGGCTAATCGCCTTCGCACTAGCATAGCGGGTAAAGCATCACAGCGTGCTCCGCTCTCTGGTTCGTCAAGCACTAAGCGCGCGCCTGGTGGCGAAGCTGGAACTGAAGCACTATTCAGTGCTAATCCCTTCTGCAGGGATAAAAGGAGCAGGACATTGTCCTATGTGCGATCCAAAAGAGCCTCTGCGCTCGATTGTTTAGGCCCAAACGGGTCTGATTTGCGAGGATTCTTGACAAATAAACGGAAGTCGAAATCTTTCCAAACTTCTTCCTCCTGTTGTCAACAAGTGGGATGTCAGCTAGTGACACTCCACTCGGTCCATTACAAGCTGGGACCAATCTCCGCCACTCCTCCCGGTCGACGATCAGTTTTTGATCGACTATCGGTACAGGCCCCGGTGAAACATCATAAAAGGAACGTCTCGCGAGATCTACCCTCTGCATCCGTCAACATGACCGGAAGAGGACGAGAGCTACGCAGGGGAAGACAAGCATCTGACGACACCCCCTACAGCTCCCCAGATCCAGATTATAGCCCAGGCTTAGGCGAAGTCTTGGTGCATGAAGAAGGTATTTTCTGAAACACCAGATCTAGGGTTGTGATACCCTACACTTATGAACATCCATCCTCCTCAGTGGCAGTGGCCTCGCCGCAACCAAAGAGAGGATCAGTCCAGTGGTCTGATGAAGAAGATGAAGACAGTGGGTATGCCTCTTCAGCGACAGTCAGCTCAGTGCGAACAGACAGAGCATCAGTAAACATGGCTGACAATGGTAACGAAGACCTTCGTCGACGTTTGGAAGCTCAGGAGCAAACTTTCAAAACCCAGCAAGAAGCTCTGGACAACATTCAACAGATGCTTGCTCAACTCCTCAGTAATCGGAATGACAATGATGCTGGGAGCAATCACGACGAGGAGGAACATCTTAGCAATGAACACCCAAAGACGGAGAAGTCCAAGGAGGGTTCTTCTTTAGATGCTGAAGTCCTTAAGGGCCTCCAAGCTCAAATTGTATCCCTAGCTCAGAGGGATGAATTAAAGAAAGTAGGGACGGTCCGTCCTTACCCACTGGAGTGGGATTCAGTGCCATACCCACCGAAGTTCAAACCACCAACGTTACATACGTATGATGGTAAAAGTTCACCAAATCAGCACATCTACTATTTTCGGTCTCAGACTGGTAATGTTATAAGCAACGATGCCATCATGGCTAGACTGTTCATTGGCACCTTAAAGGGGGTGGCATTTGACTGGTTCCGAAGTCTCCCTCCAGGCTCTGTCAATTCCTGGATCGACCTGGAAACCCGATTCCTCTCTCGTTTCTATGAGGACGATACTGAGGTAACCATGGACAAGCTCCTCTCCACCGTACAGAAGAAGGGCGAATCTATCCGTGACTACACTGAGCGGTTCAGAAATCTGTCTTTGATGTGCCCAGCAGGGATGCCCTTACCCATGCTCTTACAGACGTGCAGGCACAACTTCTTAGACCAGGTAGAAGTTCACATGGGGGCTGTCAAAGCCCATACCTGGAAAGAATTGGTCTAACAAGTTGAGATAGCCGAAAAGTCGGCTAAAAAGTTCGAACCATCTACCCCTAAAGGCAAATGGGGTATGATCAATAAAGGACGTAGCGACATACCGCAGTCTTCTCAAGCCAAAGGGAAAGAGACTATGTCCGTAGAATTGTCCAGGGACGTGCAGTCGAAGGCCAAGAAGAGTGGCTTCAATAATCAGGAGTCTAAGTTTCTCCTAAAACAGTACTCCTTCAGAGACGACCAGGTGGTCAGGATATTCCATTTGCTCCACAAAGGGAATAAAATGAAGCTGCCAGATGCTCGACGTCCCAATGAGATAGGACGCACAAACGATCCCAAATACTGCCTCTACCACAGGATGATTCACCATCCTACCAACAAGTGCTATGTCCTCAAGGATAGAATTCAAGCCTTGGTCGACGCCGTAGTCCTGACGCTAAAGTCAGAGCAGAAGAAAGTCACTGCTAATATGGTGACCCTCGAGTTTGGCAAAACCCCAAAGGTCACAGTTCCTGACGGGACCTATCCAGTCCCTGTGCCACGGTTGGAAATCAGGCATCCCGTGACGGAAACTCAAAATAATAAGGGTCTTGTTCCCTTAACATTGGAAACAGGGGAAGTCATGTGGATACACCCGGACCTCGTATAAGACGTACAGTGGAATTCAAAGAAGCCCAAATCAAAGGGCAAATCTTGCAATGTCATCTCTGTCCTGCCAGACGATGATAATCTTACGTCAGCTTCCCTCAGTGATTCAGAAGGAGAAAAGCATGCTTGCATAACGCACGCCGATGTACCTCAACCAACCGGCACTCGATCTGGAAAATCTTACTTAAGGCAATATGAGAAGTCTACTGACGAGATACAACAGCAAACAACGTCAGTACAAATACCAGCATCTGCTCCAGTTCCAACCAAGGGAAAGGAGAAGCCTAAGGAAGTCCGGTTCGACCATGTGTTAAAGAAGCCTTCAGGCCCAGGGCTTAACACACCTTTTCGTTTTGACATATTGGCCCATTTGGCCAATATTCCAGCTCGTATTACAATACACGAGCTCCTTCGTCTCTCAAAATAGACAAGAGAAGCACTCAGGGATGCGCTGGCTAATTCAGAATCATTCCTGACATGTATGCCAGAGACCCCTAAAGATGACGCTCAGTCTTCTTGCCCAGAATGTCATCACGTACAGTCAAAGGTGCCCGCTATTACCTTCACAGTGGAAGACATGCTTCTCAAAGATAACAAGCACGATCGACCTCTGTACTACACCGGATATATCGGTTCAACATGCATCGAAAGGGTACAAGTCGATCCGGGGTCCGCACTCAGCATCATTCCCAAAAGGCTACTTTATTTCCTTGGTATACCGCTGTATAGGTTATCCGCAACCACTACCATAATATATGGTTTCAATGTCGGGAGTAGTCATCTACTTGGAAAGATTCGACTCCGTTGCCAGATCGGGAGCCTGAAGTCGGAAGTGACGTGCTATGTCATTGACGCTGACACGTTGTATAACCTACTGCTAGGACAACCATGGATCCACGCCAACTGGATCGTTCCCTCCACTCTGCACCAGTGCTTCAAATATGTTGAAGATGACGCGACAGTACGAACTGTCTTTGCTGAAAAGCAACCATTCAAAGGGGTGGAAAATTACTTCACTGACGCTCTCCTGTATCAAGAGACCGGTGAAGCATCTAAAGAACCATTGCTAGACGATGATGAAAGCGGCAATGAGGTGGATTCAGAATCCGAAGCAGGTATGCCAGCCATTTTGATTGGTGAACCAATTATAGCATGTCTTAATAATCCCCAATGTAATACTCCTTCAGAAGATGAAGGTGAATGGGTAATTAATGATAATATTTCTTTCGATTATCCTGCGAGTGTTGGACTGTTTAAATCCATTACGGATAGCTCTCTGCACATGCCTTTGCATAAACCAAGTGCATCCAGTACACCCATGGAAGCTATAGAAGGGGCCACGCTAGTGATCCCTCTGTCCAAAGAAGGTCAGTTACGATAATCTTCGGTAGAACCCAACCACGGGGATCCATAACCACAGATTCGAGTTCAAACTCAGACACTCCACAATTCCTTCATTACGCGCGGCCAGTGCGCCATATTATGAAGAAAATGCGATACGACCTAAAGCATGGAGAAGGCCTGAATTTTGGAAAAGGAAGGCGCGGTTTGATGCGGAACTTTGTGCCTAAAGGGAAGCCTGCAAGTTACTATGATAGTACACGCAGGGGGTTGGGATATGTTACACCCACATCGTCAGCAGTAGTTCAATTCAAAGACGATGAACCAATTCCATCACATTCAGCCTCATCCTCCGAGTGGGACTCAGACGTCAGTGTGGGAATGATGTTCGAAAACCTCACCGTTAATATGACTTCGAGCAGTCAATTGGAGCCTGCAGAAGCTACTAATGAGGAACAATGGGCCCAGCAATTAGACCTCCAATGGGAAAAGCGATTCGAATTGCGCGAACCACCTACTGAAGACAAGGTGATGCAGGTCAACTTGGGTAGTCAAGACCACCCTAAGCCCATCTTTCTAAGTGAAAGCTTATCACTTACAGAAAAGGAAGAATTGATAATACTCGTAAAGGAGTATATAGACGTCTTCGCATGGAGCTACGAAGACATGCCTGGACTCGATCCACAAGTCGCCATGCACCGTCTGAATTTCAAGCCTGACGTCAGGCCAGTCAAGCAGCAACAACGTCAGTTTCGCCCAAACATTATGGAAGCTATTGAAGCCAAAGCCCATAAACTCATTGCATGTGGCTTCATTCGGGAGGAACAGCACCCAGATTGGGTTGTTAATATCGTCCCCGTCCTCAAAAAGAACGGGAAGATACGAATCTGTATCGACTATTGTGACCTCAATACGGCTTGTCCAAAAGACGAATTCCCACTGCCCATCACCGATGTCATGATCGACAACACATGTTGATTCGAAAGAATGTCTTTCATGGACGGATTTTTAGGGTACAATCAGATTAAAATGTACCCCGACGACGAAAAGCATACTTCGTTCCGAACACCCTTAGGGGTATACTGCTACACCGTGATGCCCTTCGGACTGAAGAACGCCGGAGCAACCTATCAACGGGCAATGAGTACAATCTTTCGCGATCATCTCCGAAAAACGGTAGAGTGCTATGTTGACGACATTGCTGTCAAAAGCCGCAACAAGGATGACCATCTTCATGATTTGAGAACGATGTTCGACATAATGCGGGCTCATCAGCTGAAAATGAATCCGACGAAATCCTTCTTGGGGAGTGTCAAGTGGCAAGTTCCTTGAGTTTATTGTTACATCAAAAGGGATTCATCTTGACCCAGACAAAGTCAAAACCATTTAGAGCATGCATCCACAGAGGAATCTCAAGAGCTTATAGGCTTGCAAGGTAGACTGGCTTACATCAGAAGATTCATTGCAAATCTCTCAGGCCGCTGTCAGCCGTTCACCCGACTCATGAAAAAGGGTGCTTCCTTCGTATGGGATCAAGCTTGTCAGGAAGCTTATGAAGACATCAAGAGGTATCTCACAAAACCTCCAGTCTTAGTGGCCCCCACATCAGGGAAACCAGTCTTTCTTTATGTGAAAGCTATGGACCATTCTCTTGGTGCCCTCCTCGCTCAAAAGATGACAATGGTCACGAGCAAGCCATTTATTATCTGAGCAGGACTCTCATAGGAGCAGAATCTCGCTACAATCCTATCGAGAAAGAGTGTTTAGCTCTTGTCTTCACCGTTCAAAAGACACGACATTATTTGGTCGGCCAAACCATACATGTCATCTCCAGAGTGAATCATTTGCATCTTCTCATAACGAAACCAGGATCATTGAACTCAAGATTAGCTAAATAGGCGCTTCTTTTGTCTCAATACGACATGATCTTTACCCCTCAGAAGGCGGTTAAAGGCCAGGCCCTTGCAGAGTTCTTGCCTGCTCATCCAGTTCCGGAACACTCAAAACTTCATGAAGATATTCCAGATGAAGTCTTCGAGTCTAATACAACCTCAGAGGAGGAAGTGTGGTAGATGTTCTTTGATAGAGCATCACGAATAGGCCCTAAAGGCAAGATCATTGTCGGAGTAGGGGTTGTGTTTATCTCCCCACAAAGTCATGTCCTTCCCAGAGCATTTTCTCTGACAGAATCATGCTCCAACAATGTAGCGGAATATAATGCTCTGCTCATTGGTCTTCAGCTCACCCATGGAATGGGGTTATGCTACCTTGAAGCTTATGGCGATTCAAAACTGATTATCAATCAGGTTAAAGGCGAATATGAAGTTCGTCACAAGGACTTGGTGCCTTATTATCACACGGCCATCGAATTGCTAATCTATTTGAAGGCTTCTACATCGGGCACGTGTCTCGATCTCAGAATACCAGGGCGGATGCTCTTGCTGCATTAGCAACGACACTAGCCCTCCCAGCCGACACCGAGTATCACCTCACAGTGGCAACTCGACATTTTGTATGCTCTAAGCATATGTTAAGAACCCGAGAAGTCAATAATGTTTCCATGGATATTGAGCCGAGAGATTGACGATTTCCTCTCATCGACTATGCTTTACATGGTCTGCTACCAGACGATCCTAAAGAAGCAGCATCTATCAGACGAAGGTCTCTCCGTTTCTACTACGATCCAACTTTGAAGACACTTTACCGTCGTTCATATGACGGTGTCCTCCTCCGTTGCCTTTCTAATTCAGAGGCACGGGAAGTGCTTAAAGAAGCACACGACGGCATTTGCGGAGCTCATCAGCCAGGTCCAAAGCTCAAAGACAGATTTCATAGGCTTGGATATTATTGGCAACCATGTAGTCGATGCCATCCAATACGCACGAAGGTGTAAAGCATGCCAGATTCATGCGGACTTCATACACCAGCCTTCGGAGTTGCTCCACCCGACTATTGCTTCATAGCCATTTGAAGCATGGGGAATCGATGTCGTAGGACCAATCAGCCCCTCTTTGACAAGAGGTCACCAGTTTATCTTGGCAATAACCGATTACTTTTCTAAGTGGGCAGAAGCTATACCACTAGTTGAAGTCAAAACCTCTAACATGGTTAATTTCATCAAACACCATGTCACCATCGATTTGGTGTCCCTAGGCGGATCATCCATGACAATGGTCCCCAATTCATAAGCCTGTTGAAGCCTACCAAATTGAGAATGTTGAAGTCTACAAAGTTGAACAATTTTGATGATGGACAAGTGATGATGGACAAGCATTTATGATTACTCAACCTCACTTGAAGCCAGTTGAAGCTTATGGGAATTATTGGATATTTTGTGTAAATTTAGAATATTGTGAAAAGCCTTGAATACTTACACAAAATTCCCTTCCAAGTCGACTTGACCTCTTATTTAAGTCGACTACCCATACTATAGTCGACTTTCCAAAAACCCTAGTCGGCTAGACCACTCCAAAACAATAACCCAACTCTCTGTTTGGTCTTGTCATGATAGTTAGTCGACTTGACTTCCATATGTAGTCGACTAACAGATACCCTAGTCGACTATACAATTCCCAAGTCGACTAATAACCTATACAAAAATTCCCAACTCTCTGTTTCTGTCTGAAATGAAACTTAGTCGACTTACCCTATATCTATAGTCGACTAACACATTACCTAGTTGACTAACAGTCCTATATAGTCGACTACATTCAGTTTTTCAGAAACCAAATGTCTGTATCAGTCAAAACATAGTCGACTAACCCCTTGTTGTAGTCGACTAATCGGTGGAAATTTTGTTCTGCTAGTCGACTAATCTTCTGTTCAAGTCGACTAATAGCAGTTGGTAACTGCTGTGCAGTTGGTGAATTCTGGTGTGTTTTCAACGTTTCAAAATTTGAATTTGGCCTGATAACTACCCTAACTTCCTATGGATTTCACCTATAAATAGGGGTATTGTCCTAGGGCTATTACACTAATTCAAATCCAAAGTTTCAGCCTTAAACTCTGTCCAAAAATTTTTTTTTCTGAAAACTTGTTCTCTTTCAGTTTTCTTCACCAAATTCCAAAGTCCATTGTGAAGATTTCTGAAATCCCTCCTATAAGAAACCTTGTCCACAAGCACATTCAATTTCAAGGCTTATAGGATCATTGTAATCATTTAAAGAAGATCATTGTACAAGGGCGTCTTCTTGGAGTAGAAGAAAGTTGTACAAGGTGTTTGTTCTCTTGGTGGAAGAGGAGTTGTGCACATTTGGCAAAGGGCGTTTGTTAAGTGGTGTACAAGGATTGGTTGTGGGTGTACACAAATCAGGAAAGGAAAATCTCAAGCGGTTTGCTTGGGGACTGGATGTAGGTCACAAGGACCGAACCAGGATAACTCTCTTGTCTTTGCATTTGAATTTTCTGAGTTTATCTTGTTGTTTATTTTATTTCTTGCAAGTAATTTGATTTACAGTTTTTAAACACTATTCACCCCCCTCTAGTGTTGTGTTGCTTTGATTATAGATCCTACATTTGGTATCAGAGCAAGGTTCAAGGCAACAACCATACGAGGATGGCAACGGAGTTCCCTTCGTCACAATTCAAAGAAGGTCATTCTACACAACGTCCACCGCTATTTGACGGAACCAACTACAAACTATTGGAAGTGTAGAATGAAGATCTACTTGCAATCGCTCAACTATGATCTTTAGAACATCGTAGAAGCATCATACACCAAGCCAACAATCAACTACAACGCTTGGAGTGAAGATCAAAAGAAGAATGCAAATCTGATGCCAAGGCGATGAACGCTCTATTTTGTGCCTTAACCAAAGAAGAGTTTAACCGTGTGTCTACATCCACTTCTGCACATCAAATATGGCATACTCTTCAGGTAACTCACGAAGGCACAAATAAAGTTAAGGAATCTAAAATATCTGTTCTTGTCCACAGATTTGAGTTATTCAAAATGAAGGAGAATGAAACCATATCCGAAATGGTTACAAGATTCACCGACATTACCAATTCATTAGCATCTCTTGGAAAGGACTACACCCAAGTTGAAAGAGTTCGTAAGATCCTTCGCGCACTTACACCAGAATGGGAGAAGAAGACAACCGCAATTGAAGAGGCGAATGATCTCTCAACTATGACATTAGAAAACCAATCGGTAATCTAATGGCATATGAAGTGCAGTTAGAAGAAAGAAAGAAGGACGAACAACAACATTCCATGAAGAAAGTACTTGCCTTCCATGCATCCTCCGACACGGACAATTCGGATGACGATGAAGAAGAAATGGCGATGCTTTCAAGAAAGTTCAAAAGGTTCTTAAAATAAGGTAAATTTAAAAAGAATAAGATACTAATGATACTCCTACTTGCTTTAAGTGTAACAAACCAGGCCACATAAAGAAGGATTGTCCATTGATGAAATCAAAAGGACACTTCAAGAACTTCAATAAGTTCAACAAGAAGAAGAAAGCCTTCCAAGCAACATGGGATGATAGCGACTCATCTTCCTCTGACGAAGAAGAAGCAACGGAAACCGCCAATATCTGCTTCATGGCCCAAGAAGACGAGGTACAAGATTATGATGAGTTATTAGAAGCTTTTAATGAATTGTTTAATAATTTTAAAAATGAAAAGATTAAAAATAAAGTCTTAATAAAGGAAAATGAAAGACTCATTCATGAAAATGCATGTTTTGTTTCTCAAACATCTTCTCTAAGTTCTCAAAATGAAGATTTTGAAAAAAATTATTGCATCTTTAAAAAAGGATAATGAAATTTTCTTAAAAGAAAATTCTTTACTTAAAAAGGAAACTATTTCTTTAAATTCTAGAATTTCTATTTTAGATAAAGACATGACTAGTTTCAAAATTAAGTATGAAGATCTTTTGAAAAATGTAACAAAGTTTAATAAAGGAAAAGAGAATTTAAATATTTTATTATCTTCTCAAAAGATGTCTAACAATCATTTTGGTCTTGGTTTTTCAAAAGATAAGATTTATAAACCTACTCATGTTGGTATGGAATTTCAAAACTAATTTTATAAAATCTACACATCTTCATAATAATAATTCTTTTGTGAAAGAAATATTATTTCAAAAAGAATTAGATGCAAATATATATGGGTTCCTAAGAATCTAATAATGTTGATAAAAATGTTTATATTGCATCTTATATACATGATGTGTGTAATTCTAAGAATTATGTTTATACGAACAAGT
>JAVJIF010016704.1:0-91042 GCA_038442645.1 Agave tequilana | reverse complement strand
TTTTTTTTACACAACCATTTCTTCACTTCCAGGTGTTACAGTTAATTTTGTGGTCATGTAAATCTCATTTGTATAAGTTGTACCTCAAAATAATAAATTTGTGGTCATTTAAATCTCACTTGCATTCTAATTATAGTTTATTTTTTCATAATTAATTTTTTAATGTTATTTTACGTCAAATTTTGTGATTAACTTTTTCACTTTACTTTTCATATATTAACCAAACATCAAAAAATCACAATCTACTTTTCATTTCTACTTCCAACTAGCAATCAAATATAAAAAACGATATATATAAATTCTCATTTTTTTTCAAAAAAAAAAAAAACCTACTTGCACACTTCCGCTCACTTCCTTGAATCCAAAACCACCCCTAGATTGAACTTAGGGAGTGTATCTATGCAAATCAGTCAGCTAAATACATTTACAGACTGCATTTCATCATTACCATGAAATAATTTGTAGAAATAGTTGATAAATCTCAAGACATGAGCACATACAATGTACAGAATCCATAGATCGTGCATGGTCATAACACCTAATTACATATTATTCCAAAATAACAAAGCAACTTACCCTTTATACTAAACGAGGGTCAAGCAATTATTTTCACATAAAACAAATCACAAAATTTATACCTCAGCATAATGACTTCCTTCTCACAATAGATATAGCTAGTTCCACATAAAGCCATCACAAAATTTGTCTGCAAGCTGAAAATATGCAATCCTCAAAGTTACTTTGATCGGTAATATACTGATTACACCCCAAATCCTATAATAAATCCTGCTATAGTGCTTCCATAAATCCATATCATACCAGTCATCTAGGTCAGAGATCCTAGATAGCTTGTGATTGTTTTTTTTATTTTTTTTGTTATTTTTCCTTTTTCGCTTGTTCGTTTGGTTGAACGTTTTTTACGTTGTCTGTGATTGTGCATGCAAGAGTGGTACCAGGATCCTATTTCATCAAGACTTGTTATGACTATACACTTGTACACATACTACTTCTTGATACAATCCCAATCATGGCGAACAATAATTTCTCTCAAGACAAGTTCTACCCAATCACACTTCACTTCCTTCCTGCATTCTTCTACCTGAGGCAAATGGAAACAATTTTGAACTAAAACCTCAGTTCATTAACACACTCCCTAGGTTTCATGGCCTAGAATCTGAGGACGCGTATTTCTTCATTCGTGAGTTGAAGAAGTATGTTTGATGATGGGAATTCTCCAACTGGGGAAGACGCTGTTAGATCGAGGTTCATTTCCTTCGCACTTAAGGACATAGCCAAGAAGTGGCTATATAATCTGTCTGCTAGTTCTATCTCGCCATGGGATGATTTTACCAAAGTCTTCTTAAGAAGTTCTATCCCATTATAAAATGGCCCTCATTAGAAAAAAAAAACATAATGCAGTTTAAGCAGGAAACAAATGAACCATTCTGGATGTATTTTGAACGGTTTTTTAAAGATTTACTAGCCCAGTGTCCTCATCACGGAATAGAGAAGTGGCGGCAGTGCCAAATTCTCTATGACGGACTAGACTACCAAAACTAAGACACTCCTTGAGACTATGTGTCAAGGAGAATTTTGAAGAAAGATGAGAAGCAGTGTTGTGGACCTATTTGAAGATTAGCAAAAAAAATCATTCAGTGGGAGTCTTGCCCCGAGAAAACTAACCCCACCACTTTCAGAACTGGTATAAATTCATTGAATCCTCTATAGCTGCTGAGGCAAAAATAACACAATTGATGAAGAAGTTAGAACTACTCGAGGCTAGGGAACCCAATTCAGTGAAACCAGGTCAACCCACACCAGTAATCAATCTGAGTTGTTACCTACTGCCATGCTCTCAATCACCTATTTGAGGAGTGTTCTATTTACCAAGCTCAAATGTGTCATGAAAACATAAATGCAACATATGCCAACCCAACTACAATCCATACTTCAAAACATACAACCCGGGATGGAGGAACAATCCAAATTTCTCATGGAGTCAGTTTGGTCATGAGCAACCAAGGCAAACAATTTCCACACCAATACCCTGCTCAGTCTCATCAACCTAATTTCCACCAGAGTCAACGAATTTCAATCCAATTACCAACAAAATTCCAGCCCGCGTACCAGTAACAACACCCACAGATCATCCAGATAAAAAAATGTAATATTTGAAAAGAATAATTGAAACCTTGTCCAAAACCCAGGCCTCAATGATGAACAACCACCACCAAGCTATCAAGAGGTTAAAGGTTCAAATAGGTCAACTGGCTAACTCATTAAATAAAAGACAAAAGGGAACACTGCCTAGTCAACCATTGCCTTATCCTAAGAACCCCTTTCCTATTTATGAAGCTGAAGATATAGGTCCACAACAATGCAACATTGCTTATATCTTGAGATCTGGGAAAACAAGTTGATAATCAGTTTTCAGTCATCCTATTTCCAATACACCAGTGTCAAGGTCTCCTGTAATTATATCACAAACTCAAAATGATCCATCTTCAAGTTAACAACCATCAACCTCCAAGTCCAATGACAAAAACAAAAGCAGAGAGCAACCTTACAAGCCTATTGTGCCATTCTCTAATAGGCTAGCAAATAACAAGACTAACGCTCAAATGGAGAAAATTAGAAAAATGTTCATCAGGTTCAGATCAATGTGCCCCTTCTTGATGCCATACAACAAGTCCCTTCATATGCAAAATTTTTAAAAGATATGTGCACCAAGAAAAGAAAAAGAAATGTCCCAAAAGAATATCTTCCTTGCATCAAACATAAGTGAGTTGCTAACCGGGCCATTCTTGTGAAATACAAAGACCCCAGGAGTCCAACCATTTCATGTATCATAGGGCAGACCACAATAAACCGGACCTTACTTATCTAGGAGCCAGCATCAATCTGCTTCCCTTTTCTGTGTATCAGCAACTCGGGCTGGGCGACTTCCGTCCCAAACAGAGTTACTATACAATTGGCTGACCAATCTATAAAGATCCCAAGGGGGAGATTACAGATATTCTCATATGGGTCGGAGAATTCATTTATCCCGTGGATTTTATCGTTCTGGAGACACAACCCTTACACAATCTGAAAGCGCAAACCCCTATCATTCTAGGACGACCTTCCTAGCTACCGCAAATGCAATCATAAATTGTAGGAACGGGTCAATGCATCTGACTTTTGGTGATATGATGAAAGAGGTAAATGTTTCCACCTGGGAAAACAACCTCGAGACTTGGATGATCAGTCGTTTGAAGTGAACTTAATTGAAGGATTAACAAGTGAACACGACAAGGAGATTGAATAGAAGTCTGACAGAGAATTTAAATTGGAGTCTGATGACTTCAACCTTGACCAAATCATTGAACCCACAATGGAGTGGGCAACAAACGCAACCCCTATTCTTCCCTTACAAGAGGACCAACCATCGATAGATTACGTCCCCTCTTCCGAGCTTAAAGTTCTTCCTAGTAATCTCAAGTATCAGTACTTAGGTGAAAAGGAAGCTTTTCTTGTGATAATAGCGCCTCATCTTACGAAACAACAAGAAGAGAATCTTTCTTCGGTGTTGAGGGAAAATCGAGAGGCCATTAAATTGGACCATGGCAGATATAAAGGGGATCAGTCCATCCATTGTATAACACCAGATTCACTTAATGGAGATGCAAAGCCAAAACGCGACCCACAACGTTCAACGGCCTATGCAATGCCAAAACTTTGGCCTATGCAATGCTCCCGAACGTTCCAACGTTGCATGCTTAGTCTCTTTTCTGACATGGTGAAAAGATTTTTAGAAATTTTCATGGATGATTTCTCTATATAAGGCGATTCCTTTGACCAGTGCTTGCATCATCTGAAGCTGGTTTACAAAGATGCATGGAGAAAAACTTGACACTCAACTGGGAGAAGTGTCATTTTATGGTCAAGCAAGGAATTGCCCTGGGGCATGAAATTTCAAACAGAGGATTGAGGTGATAGATCAAAGTGAAAGTGATAGCAAAGCTCCCTGAACAAAAAGCCTAAAAGACATTAGATCATTTCTAGGGCACACTAGCTTCTATAAAAGATTTATTAAGAAGTTTAGTAAAATTGTTAGACCTTTAAGTAATCTGTTAGGAAAAGATGTGCCCTTCAATTTTGATGAAGAATGTCTACAAGCTTGAAAGGAGCTAAAGCAAAGACTTGTCTCGACGCCAATAATCTCAGCGCCTGATTGGACTAGACCTTTCAAAATCATGTGTGACGCCTCCGATTATGCCATAGGTCCTATTCTAGGACATCGTATTGATAACAGGCAACACGTGATTTATTATGCTAGTAGGACGCTCGACGAGGCTCAACTCAATTACACAACGACTGAAATGGAATTTTTAGCTGTTGTGTTCGCGTTGGAGAAATTTCATCAGTACCTACTAGGGTCTAGGACATGATTTAACCGATCATTCTGCCCTTAGATACTTGATGCAAAAGAAGGATGCAAAAGCTCGACTAATTCGATGGATATTTTTTTTGCAAGAGTTTGACTTAGAGATCAAAGATAAAAAGGGCATTGAGAATGTGGTGGTAGATCACCTTTCGAGAATTCCCAGTGAACCAACTGAGACAATACCAACCAATGAAGACTTTCTAACGAACACATCTTCACAATGTGTAAAGAGCCCTGGTATGTCGATATTGCAAACTACCTCGCAACTGGGCGAACACCTTCAAATTGGTGAGGTCAGGACCGCACCTCTTTATGTCACAAAATACAGTTTTTCTTTTGGAATGAACCGTATTTGTTCAAATATTGCCTTGATCAGATAATTAGAAGGTGTCTTCCTGAGGATGAACATTAGAGTGTTTTGACATTTTGTCACGAGTTAGCTTGTGGTGGACACTTTGGTCCACGAAAGACAGCCAAGAAAGTCCTTCAGAGTGATTTCTATTGGCCCATCTCTTCAAGGAGGCTCATACTTTTTGCAAACTCTATACCAAATGTCAAATGACGGGTCGAATCACGCGCCGAGAATGATGCCCCTTACACCGATCTTAGAAGTAGAAAATTTTGATTTGTGGGGCATCGATTTCATAGGACCCTTTCCTATGTCTTACGGCAACCAATTCATTTTGGTAGCCGTAGTAGACTATGTTTCAAAGTGGGCTGAAGCTGTTCCAACCAGAACAAATGACAACCAGGTTGTCATCAAATTCTTAAGAGAAAATATCATTTCGCGCTTCGGAGCCCCCCGTGTGATAATTAGTGACAACGGGAGTCATTTCTACAATCGGGCTTTTGAAGTCTTAATGTGGAAATACTCTATTTCTCCTAAATTGTCCACGGCTTAACACCCTCAGACGAACGGGCAAGTGAAATTTACTAATAGACAAATAAAACTGATATTGGAGAAAACTGTAGGACAGAACCGTAAGGACTGGTCCGTCAAACTCGTTGATGTCTAATGGGCATATCGGACCGCCTACAAGACTGTCCTCAGTATGTCTCCATATCAAGTTATATTTGAGAAGCCCTGCCATTTACTTGTGAAGCTAGAGCACCGTGCGATGTGGGCGATAAAACAGTTAAACTTTGACTTAAAAAAGCCGGTGACTTGAGGAAGTTGCAGATTTTCGAGCTGGAAGAGATAAGAACTGATGCATATGATAATGCTCAGATCTCTAAACACAGAACTAAATTCTTCCATGACAAATCCATTAATGGGAAGAATTTTATCATCGGATAAAAAGTTTTGTTGTACAACTCTAGACTCCGCCTTTTCCTTGGTAAGCTGAAAACCAGGTGGTCAGGACCATATATTATACAAACAGTCTCTCCTCATGATGCGATGAGATTTTCGATCCAAAGAGTGGCAACATGTTCAAAGTCAATGGCCAACGACTTAAGCCATTCTACACCACAAAGTTAGAGTCACACGATATTCTTGAACTGGTCTTTGTGACCCACTGTGACCAAATTCTTCTACACTCTCCCCCCAGTGTTTCTTGTAAATCTTTTTGGACCTACCTTGTAAAATAAAACAAAATATAAAAAAAAATATATATATATAATAAAAATAGAAAAAATATATAATAAAAGAACAATAAAAAACAAGAAAAATAAAATAAACAAAACATTAAAAAAATAATGGACCTAAGTGCTAAATAGTACCTAGGTTTTCTTCCCTTTTTCTACCTATTTTCCTCATTAATAACCAGAATTTACCCTAGGGTTGAAATTTTCAATTTTTATCTAGGGCAAATTTGGAAATCTACCCTTCTTAGGCCCCTATATATACCCCTCGATCTCTCTTTCGTTCTCTAACCTTACATCTGAACTCAGATCTGAGAAGGAGTTTCGAGCGCCGCCATCAAAATTTTCCAGACCCCTACTTCTCTCTGTTAGCCGCGTTTTCTCGGTCTTAGCCACGCATCCGCGACATTGTGATGACTCCAGAGCGCAGCCAAATTTCTCTGAGGTCACTGTTGTCTGTAGATCTCAAATCTACAACCTGATCACCTGTTCCTCCTATAGATTGCTCTTGTAATCTGGCTTTTGTTTCCCCCAACATAATCCGGGGTAGGTTTGCGATTTTCTTTCCTACCCTGTATTTTCAGTCATGGCACCATCCATATTTGCTGAGAAAGACTTTGCTAGAATTTTTAGCGATATTAATGGTTATGACCACATCTTTTTAGATAGAATTCGTGAATTGAATTGGTATGCGTTTGTCTACGATAACTCTGACCATGAGTCTTACCATTGCCCCGAGCTTATCAAGCTCTTCTATGCTTCAATTTATCAAGCCTCTATTAACTTTGACACCAACCAATTCAGGGTGCACATACCTACTGGGGACCTTATTATCACATTGATATGTTGGAAGATTACATACAAGTCCCAGCAACCCGCACCATCGCGAGCCCCTGCCATTAATTGACTACATGAAGGTAATGGGGGCTTGTTGTACCGAACAGGATAGGGGATCAATGCCAGCACTAAGTTTCGCAACATACATTGCGTTGGACGCTGGATCTAACGCAACATCCTTGGGCTTAACCAAACGACCTCCTTTAATAAGCCGGTGTTGCAAATCATTCATGATCTCATGACTAGGCAGTACACAATTTACATTAACACGACCATCTTTCACAGTACCATCATAAACTCCATGCGCACACGAGGTGTCAAATACTCACACCCGATTTTGATCACTCGTTGTGTAAGAAGTTCTTACCAGATGATGTCTTTGACTCTTACGATAGAGTATTTTTACACCAGAGAGGGTAACAAGTGCTTATAATAATTGTCTCCATGCGGTTTGGACCCCTAGTGTCCAGCCCGAAGATGCCTCAGCTGAGTCCTCTTTAGAGGAACTTTTGGAGGATGATGATGACCGGCCTTTTGGCAGCAGGCCCCCAACTGATTCACGAACCTTCATGTCTACCATTTGGCGAGGCATGAAGAAAATCTTTAAGGGTCAAGTTAAACTGAGGAAGTAGGTAGAGGAGTAGACCACTCGCCTAGACCGAATCGAGGAGGGTCTGCGATGTTCGCAGTCGGCCAGACCTAGCACCACAGCGGGTCCGAGCCGAAGGAGGGGGTGATATCTTTTCTTTACCTATTTCATGCATATATATTACTTGCATACATTGGGGACAATGCATGAGATAGGTATGGGTGGGTAGATACTAAAATAAATTTTTTTAATTTTAAGTTTTAGGATTAATTTCTAGATTTTATAGGATTTTTTAAGATTTTCTTTTCTTATAATTTTTTTTAGTTTTTAGGATTTTTTCTAGATTTTTTAGGATTTTCTTAGATTTTTCTTTTCTTATATAAAAAAGAAGAAAATAATAATAAAAAAATATTTTCTATGATCCATTTTTAAAGAATTAACTTGATCTTAGGAATTAGGGAAAGCCTATACTAGGATTTCTTAATATAAGTCAAAATAGGAAGTATTGTTGGACCTTTAGGTTAAGAAAGAAAAGAATAGAAAGATAGTGAGACTTTGAATTTTTTCTAAGTACTATATACATTTACATGCTGAGGGATTAATCAAGGACTTAGTAGTTTTGTTATATTTATATATATAAGAAAAAAGAAAAATATATATATAGATAAATAAATAAAAACTTGATCACCAATTAAGCTGGGTAGTTGTGCCTTAAGAAGCATAACCATTCACGCCTAAAGGTGGTTGAGTCCTTAGCATTCGTGGCCTAGTTTACTCGAGTCCTTGAACCTTAGGGATGTATCCTCATCTGGTGCCATGAGGCCGTCTGATCTGGGAGTCATCCGTAAAAAGCTCGCTACGTGGGTGAATTAGAAAGCCTAATGAAGCTAAGGGAATAAATAAATGTAAATATATAAATAAAAATATATATATATATATAAATAAATGTACCATAGTCTAAGAATAATTCCTCATACATATAAATATATATATATATTTGGCTTGACACAAAATCTAGTTCTCTCTCTTTTTTGAAAACTTAACCTAAGTTGAAAACGAAACTTCGAATGGAAGCTTATAAAAAGAAGGAAAATGTGTAGGGTAACCTGAAACCGAAAGATCACCGAAATTTGAAAAAATGGATCACAAACTTTTTCTTCTTCCTTTTTTTGGAAAAAACCACTAACATTTTTTTTCTTTTTGGATTTTGTGGGTGCAATCCACTGAAAACCCTCAAGAGACAACACTCCACCTCTAGGGTAACCTAGAGTTTTAACGGGTTATTGCACGAGCTCAGTGCAATCGTATCATATATGAAAGTGGTGTAATAATTTAGTTAGGGTTTTCTCTTTTCTTTGCTTATTTTGCTCGGGGACGAGCAAAAGTTAGGTATGCGGGTGTGATTGGAGTTCATTTTGCATCATTTTATATCACCTTATCATGCTTTATGTTAATAAAAATAGGATTTTTATTGCTTTTCTCTCTTATTTTTCAGGTCCATTCTTTAATGGAGAAGAAGGCCCAAATCTTAGGATTTTTGAGGAATTAAAGGTGTGTTAGGAGCCCACAACAAGGAAGCCCAATTCTGGAATGATCCAAGGCATATTCCCCAACTTTTAGAATCTCCAGCTGGGCACACGCAGCGTAACGGAATGTCAGAGCAATCGCTGGCGCAACGACCAAGATGCTGCCGCGGACCACGAATCTACGGTACATCCTTGGCCGTTGATCAAGCGATTAATCCTAAGATGTTATGTGATGTTATCTTCTCTTGAAACCTATAAATAGACCCCAGGGCCTCTATAAAAAAGGAGAGGAGAGAATAGCATTTTTGTTTAGGCAAATAGTTAGGATTTCTTCAAGTTCTCTCTAGTCTTCTTGTGTAATTTTCATTTTCTCCTTCTAGATCCAGAAAAGAGAGAGTGAGGGTGAGAGAGATCTCTGTAATTGAAGAAGTGACAACTCAATACAAAGGCTCAAGCTTTCATTCCTTAAATCTTTCTTGTTCTATTGCATTTACTTTCCACGTTCTTTACTTTCTTGCACTTGTTTTTCCATGTCTTCTTGCTTGCTTTTCTTTTCTATGGCTAACTAATCCATTAACATGACTAACTTTTAACACTACTAACTACTAACCCTTAGGTGATTGCTAACTTATATGAATCATTGGTTGTTTTTATTTCTTTTTATTCCCAATGAAGATGAGTAGTGTTTCAATTCTAGTGAATGCTTTGTATCACCTCTATATGATTCATGTGTGCTTCATTTAGAGCCTTTTCTCTTGAACAAGTGCCTTGATGGAATATGAAGATGAATCATTTTAGTATGCTAACACCTATTTTACAAGTTTCTTATTTCATGCTAGCTTGTTATAGCTTTGATGGACTAATGAATCTTACATTCTTACTTAGCATGCCTAATTATCAATACTTATGTTCCATTATTGAGAATCTATTGGGAACTGATGATCCAAGGAGGCCACCTAGCCAAGCCTAGATGAGAACACATCCTCAATATGGAACAACATATTGATTTGACAAAGCAAGATGCACTATTACCTATGAATCTAAATGAGGCATGAATTATCCAACGAGATTATAAAGTTAGTAGTATAGAATGTTAGTTAGTCATGGCTTTCTCTCTATCGAATTCTAAAACTTTTTTCTAAAACTTTCTCTTTTTCCAACATCACCGTTTTTCATTCCGTTTTTCATTCTGTTTTCCTTTTCTTAAAAAAAAAACTCTACAAAGATTCTTCACTCTCTTTCAAATTTGTTTTGTTTTCTATTTTTAAACAAGGAAGAACCTTTGTTTTTCTTCTAAAAAACTTTAACATAAAAACTGTGAACGCTTCCACCGCTAGCCCTCCCTGCGGATACGACCTGTTATAGCTTATGCAACGAACGGTGATTCGAAGGAGTAAAGTAAATCTTCACACATATTCAGAGTTTGACCATCAGCATAAGGACATAAACGGTTTACTCTGAATTCTTACTTAATTCAATTCCTCCTTCCGAACAAATTTTTGGCGCCGTTGCTGGGGAGGGCGACGGTTTTTATTAAGTTTTTGAAACTAAAATGAATTTTTTTTCTCTGTTGCAGGTTACAGGTTAAGGAAACAGGAAAACAAGACTTGCAGTAATATATAAGTGGTCTTGGGTCTCTGCACTAGAAAGCAGAGACCAAGTACCCTCTGAATTGCCGCGCTTTCTCCGCTGCGGATCGTGGCAAGGAGGAGTTCACTACTTAGAATTTTCTTTGCAGGGCTGCTTGCTTTGCAAAAATATAGCTTGCTACAAATTTATTTCTTGTATGCCATCACCAGGAGCCTGCTAATAAACCAACAGTAAAAAAATTTGTTAAAAAGTTTAAAAATTGATTAGACATTTGGATTTTAGGCACGTGTCTTTTTAATTCATTTACTTTACTGTTAAAGAGTGCTGGAGCAAGGTACGTTCGCATAGTATATAGAATATGACTCATCTCTTGGTTGATTTAAATCGCTTTGAGTGAATCTTATTTGCATATACTGTACATTTGTACAAATTGATTTTAAGGGCACCACCCCAATAACAAGATAAGGTGGGATTTAATCACCCTTCCTTGGCCCAAAAACAACATTCCGAGCACTCACAATCCCAAACTTTTAAATAAAATTTGATAAACGTTGGCCCCCAGGGACATCCGGACTCGTTAAGAGATTAGCCGTGGTTGAAATTATTTTTGATTCATACTCTAGTCAAATTAGTGTCTAAGGTTGGAAATTAAGAGGTTAAGCCTCGAACATATCGTGGTTTGGTATAATTAAGGCCCGTTGCTTACGCACGGATACCTCCCACCATATTTTGCCCCTACCTGGCTGATTAGCTGTGGACTAATTCGAGCAACAATCTTCTTCAGTCCATCGACCAGTTAGGAGTCCTCTAGGTCCAGGGATCCTAGATAGCTTGTGATTGTTTTTCTTTATTTTTGTTTGTTATTTTCCCTTTTTCGCTTGTTTATTTGGTGAACGTTGTCTGTGATTGTGCATGCAAGAGTGGTACCGGGACCCTATTTCATCAAAACTTGTTAGGACTACTACATTTGCACACACACCACTTCCTAATACAATCCCAATCATGGCGAACCATATTTCTCTCCAAGACAAGTTCTACCCAATTCGCACTTCACTTCCTTCCTGCATTCTTCTACCCGAGGCAAATGGAAACAATCTTGAGCTAAAACCTTAGTTCATAAAACACTCTCCAGGTTTCATGGCCTAGAATCCATGGACGCGTATTTCTTCATTCGTGAGTTTGAAAAAAGTATGTTTGATGATAAGAATTCTCTAACTAGGGGAAGACGCTATTAGATTGAGGTTCATTCCCTTCGCGCTTAAGGATATAGCCAAGAAGTGGCTATATAATATGTCTGCTAGTTCTATCTCAACATGGGATGATTTTCAAAGTCTTTCTTAAGAAGTTCTATCCCATTCATAAAATGGCCCTCATGAAAAAAAAATATAATGCAGTTTAAGCAGGAAACAAATGAACCATTCTGGAAGTATTTTGAACGGTTTAAAGATTTACTAGCCCAATGTCCTCATCACGGAATAGAGAAGTGGCAGCAGTGCCAAATTCTCTATGACGGACTAGACTACCAAACTAAGACGCTCCTTGAGACTATGTGTCAAGGGAAATTTTTGAAGAAAGATGAGAACCAGGGTTGGGACCTATTTGAAGATTTAACAGAAAAAACCATTCAGTGAGAGTCTTGCCCCAAGAAAACTAACCCTACCACTTCCAGAACTGGTATATATTCAATTGAATTCTCTATAACTGTCGAGACAAAAATAACACAATTGATGAAGAGGTTAGAACTACTCGAGACTAGGGAAGCCAATTCAGTGAACCAGGTCAACCCAACACCAGTAATCAATCTGAGTTGTACCTACTGCCATGCTCTCAATCACCAGTTTAAGAAGTGTCCTATTTACCAAGCTCAAATGTACCCTGAAAACATGAATGCAGCATATGCCAGACCCAACTACAATCCACACTCCAAAACATATAACCCGGGATAGAGGAACCATCCAATTTCTCATGGAGTCAGTCTAGTCATAAGCAACGAGGCAACAATTTTCACACCAATACCCTGCTCAGTCTCATCAACCTAGTTTCCACCAGAGTCAACCGAATTTTCAATCCAATTACTAACATAACTTCCAGCCCATGTACCAGCAACAACACCCATAGAATCATTCAGAAAAAAAATGTCAGATTTGGAAAGAACGATTGAAACCTTGTCCAAAATCCAGGCCTCAATGATGAACAACCACCACCAAGCTATCAATAGGTTAGAGGTTCAAATAGGTCAACTGGCTAACTCATTAAATGAAAGATAAAAGGGAACACTGCCTAGTCAGCCATTGCTTAATCCTAAGAACTCCTTTCCTATTCATGAAGCTGAAGACATAGGTCCAAAACAATGCAACACTGTTCATATCTTGAGATCTGGAAAACAAGTTGATAATCAGGTTTTCAGTCATCCTGTTCCCAATAAACTAGTGTCAAGTTCTCCTGTAATTATACCACAAACTCAAAATGATCTATCTTTAAGTTCACAACCGTCAACCTCCAAGTCCAACGATAAAAACAAAACAAATGAGCAACCTTACAAACCTATTGTACCATTCCCTAATAGGCTAGCAAACAACAAGACTAATGCTCAAATGGAGAAAATTAGGAAAATGTTCAATCAGGTTCAGATCAATGTGCCCCTTCTTGATGCCATACAACAAGTCCCTTCATATGCAAAATTTTTAAAAGATATTTGCAGCAAGAAAAGAAAAACAAATATACCAAAGAAGGTCTTCCTTGCATCAAACATAAGTGAGTTGCTAACCGGGCCCATTCTTGTGAAATACAAAGACCCTGGGAGTCCAACCATTTCATATATCATAGGGCAGACCACAATAAATCGGGCCTTACTTGATCTAGGAGCCAACATCAATCTGTTTCCTTTTCTGTGTATCAGCAACTCGAGCTGGGCGACCTCCGTTCAACCAGAGTTACTATACAATTAGCTGACCGATCTGTAAAGATTCCAAGAGGGAGATTGCAGATGTTCTTATATGGGTCGGGGAATTCGTTTACCCCATGGATTTCATCATTCTGGAGACACAACCCGTACACAATCCGAAAGCGCAGACCCTGTCATTCTAGGACGACCCTTCCTAGCCACCGCAAATGCAATCCTAAACTATTGGAATGGGTCGATGTGTCTGAGTTTTGGTGATATTACGAAAGAGGTAAATGTTTTTCACGTGGGAAAACAACCTTGAGACTTAAATGATCAGTCGTTTGAAGTGAAATTAATTGAAGGTTAACAAGTAAACACGACAAGGAGATTGAATATGAGTCTGACAGAGAATTTGAATCGGAGTCTGATGACTCAATCTTGACCAAATCATTGAATCCTCAGTGGAGTGGGCAACAAACACAATCCTATCTCCCTTACAAGAGAACCAACCATCGATAGATCACGTCCCCTCTTCCGAGCTTAAAGTTCTTCCTAATCATCTCAAGTACCAGTACTTGGGTGAAAAGGAAGCTTTTCCTATGATAATAGCGTCTCATCTTACAGAACAATAAGAAGAGGATCTTCTTGCGGTGTTGAGAGAAAATCGAGAGGCCATTGGTTGGACCATGGCAAATACAAAGGGGATCAGTCCATCCATTGTACAACACTGGATTCACTAAAGAGAAGATGCAAAGCCAAAACGCGACCCATGCGTCGACTAAACCCAAACATATAAGAGGCTGTTCGAGCTAAAATTTTGAAGTTACTAGACAATGGGATTATTTATCCCATATTCGATATTCAATGGTTAGTCCAGTCCACACTGTGCCAAAGAAGGCAGGCTTTACCGTGGTAGAAAATGACAAGAAGGATTTATTACAAACTCGTCTTCCAACGAAGATTCGAATCTGTATTGATTACCAAAAATTGAATGCTGCGATATGTAAAGACCACTTCCCTCTTCCATTCATAGACCAAATGCTCGAGAGACTAGCTGGACATGAGTATTATTGTTTCATGGATGGATATTTAGGATACAATCAAGTCCCTATCTCTCCCGAGGATCAAGACAAGACTACTTTCACCTGTCCCTTTGGAACATTTGCATACCGAAGAATGCCCTTCGGCCTATGCAATGCTCCGAATCGTTCCAATGTTGCATGCTTTGTCTCTTTTCTGACATAGTGGAAAGACTTTTAGAAATTTTCATAAATGACTTTTCTATATACAACGATTCCTTTAACCAGTGCTTGCATCATCTGAAGCTGGTTTTACAAAGATGCATGGAGAAAAACTTGTCACTCAACTGGGATAAGTGTCATTTTATAGTCAAGCAAGAAATTGTCCTGAGGCATGAAATTTCAAACAGAGGAACTGAGGTTGATAGATTAAAAGTGGAAGTGATAGCAAAGCTTCCTGAACCGAAAAGCCTAAAAGACATTAGATAATTTCTAGGGCACGCTGGCTTCTATAGAAGATTCATTAAGGAGTTTAGTAAAATATTTAGACCTTTAACTAATCTCTTAGGAAAAGATGTGCCCTTTAATTTGGATGAAGAATGTCTAAAGCTTGGGAGGAGCTAAAGCAAAGACTTGTCTCGGCGCCAATAATCTAAGCGCCTAATTGGAATAGACCCTTCAAAATCATGTGTGACGCCTCCGACTATACCATAGGCCCTGTTCTAGGATAGCGTATTGATAACAGGCAACACGTGATTTATTATGCTAGTATGACGCTCAATGAGGCCCAACTCAATTAAATAATGACTGAAAAGGAATTTTTAGCTGTTGTGTTCGTATTGGAGAAATTTTTGTCAGTACCTACTAGGGTCTAGGACAACAATTTTCACCGATCACTCCGACCTTAGATACTTGATGCAAAAGAAGGATGCAAAAGCTAGACTGATTCGATGGATACTTCTTTTATAAGAGATTGACTTAGAGACCAGAGATAAAAAGTATATTGAAAATGTTGTGACATATCAACTTTCGAGAATTCCCAATGCACCAACTGAGACAATGCCAATCAATGAAGACTTTCCTGACGAAAACATATTCATGATGTGTAAAGAGCCCTGGTATGTCAATATTGCAAACTACCCTGCAACCGGGCGAACACCTTCAAATTGGTCAGGTCAGGACAAGCACCGCTTTATGTCACAAATACGGTTTTTCTTTTGGGATGAACCATATTTGTTCAAATATTGCCTTGACCAGATAATTAGAAGGTGTCTTCTTGATGATGAATATTGGAGTGTTTTGATATTTTGTCATGAGTTAGCTTGTGGTGGATACTTTGGTCCACGAAAGACAGCTGAGAAAATCCTTCAGAGTGGTTTCTAGTGGCCCACTCTCTTCAAGGACGCTCATACCTTTGAAAACTTTGTGTCAAATGTTAAATGACGGATCGAATCACACGCTGAGACATGATGCCCCTTACACCGATCTTGGAAGTAGAAATTTTTGATTTGTGGGGTATCGATTTCATGGGACCCTTTCCTATGTCTTACGGCAACCAATTCATTTTGGTAGCTGTAGATTATGTTTCAAAGTGGGCTGAAGCTGTTCCAACCAGAACAAATGACAACCAACTTGTTATCAAATTCCTAAGAGAAAATATCATTTCGCGCTTTGGAGCCCCCGTACGATAATTAGTGACAACAGGAGTCATTTCTGCAACCGGACTTTTGAAGCCTTAATGCGGAAATACTCTATTTCTCATAAATTGTCCACGGCTTATCACCCTCAGACGTACGAGCAACTGAAAGTTACTAATAGACAAATAAACTGATATTGGAGAAAATTGTAGGACAGAACTGTAAGGACTGGTTCGTCAAACTCGTTGATGCTTTATGGGCATATCAGACCGCCTACAAGACTGTCCTCGGTATGTCTCCATATCAAGTTATATTTGGGAAACCCTACCATTTGCCTGTGGAGCTAGAGCACTATGCGATGTGGGCGATAAAACAGTTAAACTTTGACTTAAAAAGCCGGTGACTTGAGAAAGTTGCAGATTTTTGAGCTTGAAGAGATAAGAAATGATGCATCTGATAATGCTTGGATCTCTAAACACAGAACTAAATTCTTCCATGACAAATCCATTAATAGGAAGAATTTTGTCCCCGGATAAAAAGTTCTATTATACAACTTTAGACTCCACCTTTTTCTTGGTAAGTTGAAAACCAGGTGGTCAGGACCATATATTGTACAAATAGTCTCCCCGCATAGTGCGATTGAGATTTTCGATTCAAAGAGTGGCAACATGTCCAAAGTCAATGGCCAATGACTTAAGCCATTCTACACCACAGAGTCAGAGTCACACGACGCTCTTGAACTGGGTCTTTGTGACCCAGTCTACACGTAACCAAATCCTTCTACACTCTCCCCCGGTGTTTCTTGTAAATCTTTTTGGGACCTACCTTGTAAAATAAAACAAAATAAAAAATAAAAATTTATATATATATATATAAAAATAGAAAAAATATATAATAAAATAACAATAAAAAACAAGAAAATAAAATAAACAAAATATTAAAAAAATAATGGACCTAAGTGCTAAATAGCACCTAGGTTTTCTTCCCTTTTTTCTACCTATTTTCCTCATTAATAACCAGAATTTACCCTAGGGTTGAAATTTTCAATTTTTACCTAGGGCAAATTTAGAAATCTACCCTTCTTAGGCCCCTATATATACCCCTATACCTCTCTTTCGTTCTCTACCCTAACATCTGAACTCAGATCTGAGAAGGAGAGTTTCGAGCGCCGCCATCAAAATTTTCCAGACCCCTGGTTCTCTCTGTTATCCGCATTTTCTTGGTCTTAGCCGCGCATCCGCAGCACTGTGGTGGAGTCTCGCTGCTGTCTGTAGATCTCAGATTTACAACTCGATCGCCTATTCCTCCTATAGATTGCTCTCTGCAATCTAGTTTTGGTTTCCTCCACGTAATCTGGGGATGATTGCGATTTTCTTTCCTATCCCTCGTATTTTCAGTCACGGCACCATCCATATTTGCTCAGAACAGCTTTGCTAGAATTTTTAGAAATATTAATGGTTATGGCCACATCTTTTTGGATAGAATTCGTGAATGGAATTGGTATGCGTTAGTCTACGATAACTCTGACCTTGAGTTTTACCATTGCCCCGAGCTTGTCAAGCTCTTCTATGCTTCAATTGATCAAGCCTCTATTAACTTTGATGCCAACCAATTCACAGTGTACATGCCTACTGGGGACCTTATTATCACTGTTGATATGTTGAAGACTACACGCAAGGCCCCAGCAACCCGCACCATCGCGACCCCCTGCCATTAATTGACTACATGACGGTAATGGGGGCTCGTTGTACCGAACAGGATAGGGGGCTCAAAGCTAGCACTACGTTTCGTAACATACATTGCGTTGGACGCTGGATCCAATGCAACATCCTTGGGCTTAACCATACGACCTCCTTTAATAGGTCGGTGCTGCAAATCATTTAAGATCTCATGACTAGGCAGCACACCGTTTGTATTAACACGACCATCTTTCACAGTATCATCACAAACTCTACGAGCACACGCGGTGCCAAAAACTCACACCCGGTTTTGATCACTCGTCTATATAAGAACTTCTTACCGGATGCAGTCTTTGACTCTTACGATAGAGTATTTGTCGCACCAGAGAAGGCAACAAGTGCTTATAACAGTTGTCTCCGTGCGGTCTGGACCCCTAGTGTCCAGCCCGAAGGTGCCCGGCCGAGTCCTCTTTGGAGGAACTTTTGGAGATGATGATGACCCGGCCTTTTGGCAGCAGGACCCTCCAACCGATTCACGAGCCTTCATGTCTACCATTTGGCGAGGCGTGAAGAAAATCTTAAGGGTCAAGTTAGACTGAGGAAGCAGGTAGAGGAGCAGACCACTCGCCTAGACCGCATCGAGGAGGGTCTGCGGCGTTCGCAGTCAGCCGGACCTAGCACCACCTCTGGTCCGAGCCGAAAGAGGGGGTGATATCTTTTCTTCACCTATTTCATGCATATATATTACTTGATACATTGGGGACAATGCATGAGATAGGTTTGAGGGGGTAGATACTAACATTGATTTTTATTTTTAGTTTTTAGGATTTTTTCTAGATTTTCTAGGATTTTCTTAGATTTTTCTTTTCTTATAATTTTTTTAGTTTTTAGTATTTTTTCTAGATTTTCTAGTATTTTCTTAGATTTTTCTTTTCTTATATAAAAAAGAAGAAAATAATAATAATAAAATATTTTCTATGATCCATTTTTAAAGAATTAACTTGATCTTAGGAATTTGGGAAAGCCTAAACTAGGATTTCTTAATATAAGTCAAAATAAGAGGTATTGTTGGATCTTTAGGTTAAGAAAGAAAAGAATAGAAAGATAGTTAGACTTTGAATTTTTCCTAAGCACTATATACATTTACATGTTAAGGGATTAATCAAGGACTTAGTAACTTTGTTTATATTTATATATATATAAAAAGAAAATATATATAGATAAATAAATAAAAACTTCATCACCAATTAAGCTGGTTAGTTGTGCCTTAAGAAGCATAACCAGTCACGCCTAAAGGTGGCTGAGTCCTTAGCATTCGTGGCCTAGTTTACTCGAGTCCTTGAACCTTAGGGATGTATTCTCATCTGGTGCCCTAAGACTGTCTAGTCTGGGAATCATAGGTAAAAGGCTCACTAAATGGGTGAATTAGAAAGCCTAATGAAGCTAAGAAAATAAATAAATGTAAATATATAAAGACATAAATAAAATATATATATATATATATAAATAAATGTACCATAGTCTAAAAACAATTCCTCATACATATAATTGTATATATGTTAGGCTTGATACAAAGTTGAAAACGAAACTTCGAATGGAGGCTTATAAAAAGAAGGAAAAAGTTTAGGGTAACCTGAAACCGAAAGATCACCAAAATTCTTTAAAAAATGGATCATAAACTTTTTTTTTCTTCTTTTTTTTTGAAAAACCACTAACATTTTTTTTTCTTTTTGGATTTTGTGGGTGCAATTCGTTGAAAACCCTCGGGAGATAACATTCCTCCTCTAGGGTAACCTAGAGGTTTAACAGCTTGTTGCACGAGCTCAGTACAATCCTGTCACCTACAAAAGTGGTGTAATAATTTAGTTAGAGTTTTCTCTTTTTCTTTGCTTATTTTGCTCGGGGACGACCAAAAGCTAGGTATGGGGGTGTGATTGGAGTTCATTTTGCATCATTTTATATCACCTTACCATGCTTTATGTTAATAAAAATAAGATTTTTTTTTGCTTTTCTCTCTTATTTTTCAGGTCCATTCTTTAATGGAGATGAAGGCCTAAATCTTGGGATTTTTAAGGAATTAAAGGTGTTTTTAGGAGCCCACAACAAGGAAGCCTAATTCTGAAACGATCCAAGGCATATTCCCTAACTTCTAGAAGCTCCAGCTGGGAACACGCAGCGTAATGGAATGTGAGACCAATCTCGTTGGCGCAACGACCAAGATGCTGCCGCGGAAACGTGGCCCTGGCCGCGGATCCGCGGCACATCCTTAGTCATTGATCAAGCGATTGATCCTACGACTGTTATGGGTTGTTATCTTCTCCTGAAGCCTATAAATAGACCCCAGGGCCTTAGTAAAAAAGGAGAGGAGAGAATAACATTTTTGCTTAAGCAAATAGTTAGAATTTCTTTAAGTTCTCTCTAGTCTTCTTGTGTAATTTTTATTTTCTCCTTCTAGATCTAGAAAAGAGAGAGTGAGGGTGAGAGAGACCTATGTAATTGAAGAAGTGACAACTCAATACAAAGGCTCAAGCTTTCCTTCCTGAAATCTTTCTTGTCCTATTGCATTTTCTTTCCAAGTTCTTTACTTTCTTGCACTTGTTTACTACCATGTCTTCTTGCTTGTTTTTCTTTTCTACGGCTAACTAATCTATTAACATGACTAACTAACTTATAACACTACTAACTACTAACTCTTGGGTGATTACTAACTCATATGAATCATTGGATGTTTTTATTTCTAGTCTTGTAATCAACAAGTCTTTTTATTCCTAATGAAGATGAGTAGTGTTTCAATTCTAGTGAATGCTTTGTATCACCTTCATATGATTCATGTGTGCCTCATTTAGAGCCTTATCTCTTGAACAAGTGCCTTGATGGAACATGAAGATGGATCACTTTAGTATGCTAACACCTATTGTACAAGTTTCATATTTCATGCTAGCTTGTTATAGCTTTGATGGAATAATGAATCTTACATTCTTACTTAGCATACCTAAGTGTGAATACTTATATTCTATTATTGAGAATCTATTGGGGCCAATGATCCAAGGAAGCCACCTAGTCAAGACTAGATGAGAACACATCCTCAATTTAGGACAACATATTGATTTGACAAAGTAAGATGTACTATTGCTAATGAATCTACATGAGGCATGAATCACCCAACGAGATTAGTAAGTTAGTAGTGTAGAATGTTAGTTAGTCGTGGCTTTCTCTTTATCGAATTCTAAAACACTTTTCTAAAACTTTCTCTTTCTCCAACATCACCACTTTTCATTCCTTTTTTCATTCCATTTTCCTTTTCTTAAAAAATAACTCTACAAAGATTCTTCACTCTCTTTCTACTTTATTTTGTTTTTCTATTTTTAAACAAAGAAGAAACTTCATTTTTCTTCTCAAAAACTTTAACATAAAAATTGTGAACGCTTCCACTGCTAGCCCTCCCTATGGATACGAACCGTTATAGCTTGTGCTAGAACGGTGATTCAAAGGTGTAAAATAAATCTTCACACATATTCAGAGTTTGATCATCAGCATAAGGACATAAATAGTTTACTCTGAACTCTTGCTTAATTCAATTCCTCCTTCCGAACAAATTTTTGGCGCCGTTGCCGGGAAGGGCGACGGTTTTTATTGAGTTTTTGGAACTAAAACGAATTTTTTCTTCTCTGTTGCAGGTTACAGGTTGAGGAAACAGGAAACAAGACTTGTAGTAATATATAAGTGGTCTTGGGCCTCTGCTCTAGAAAGCAGAGACCAAGTACCCTTTGAATTACCGCGTTTTCTCGGCCGCAGATCCGCAGCTGAGAGGGAGTTCACTACTCACAATTTTCTTTGCAGGGCTGCTTGCTTTGCAAAAATATAGCTTGCCGCAAATTTATTTCTTATATGTCATCACCAGGAGTCTGCTAATAAACCAACAGTAAAACATTTGTTGAAAAGTTTAAAAATTGATTAGATGTTTGCATTTTAGGCACGTGTCTTTTCAATTCATTTCTTTACTGTTGAAGAGTGCTGGAGCAAGGTACGTTCACATAGCATATAGAATAGGACTCATCTCTTAGTTGATTTAAATCGCTTTGAGTGAATCTTGTTTGCATATACTGTACACTTGCACAAATTGATTTTAAGGGCACCACCCCAATAACAAGATATGGTGGGGATTTAATCACCCTTCCTTGGCCCAAAGACAACATTCCGAGCACTCACGATCTCAAGCTTTTAAATAAAAATTGATAGACGTTGGCCCCTGGGACATCCGGACTCGATAAGAGATTAGCCATGGTTGGAAATTATTTTGATTCATACTCCAGTCAAATCAATATCGAAGGTAGGAGATTAAGAGGTTAAGCCTCGAAGATACCGTGGTTTGGCGTAATTAAGGCCCGTTGCTTACGCAGGGATACTTCCCACCATATTTTACCCCTACCTGGCTGATTAGCTATGGTCTGATTCAAGCAACAACCTTCTTCGGTTCATCGACTAGTTAGGAGTCGTCTAGGTCCAGGAATCCTAGACAGCTTGTGATTGTTTTTCTTTATTTTTGTTTGTTATTTTTCCTTTTTCGCTTGTTTGTTTGGTGAACGTTGTCTGTGATTGTACATGTAAGAGTGGTATTGGGATCCTATTTCATCAAGATTGTTAGGACTACTATACTTGCACACACACCACTTCCTGATACAATTCCAATCATGGCGAACCATATTTCTCTCCAAGACAAGTTCTACCCAGTTCGCACTTCACTTCCTTCATGCATTCTTCTATCTGAGGCAATTGGAAACAATTTTAAGCTAAAATCTCAGTTCATAAATACATTCCCTAGGTTTCATGGCCTAAAATCCGAGGACACGTATTTCCTCATTCGTGAGTTTGAAGAAGTATGTTTGATGATGAGAATTCCCCAACTGGGAGAAGATGCGGTTAGATTGAGATTCATTCTATTCGCTCTTAAGGATATAGCTAAGAAGTGGCTATATAATCTGCCAGCTAGTTCTATCTCGTCATGGGATGATTTTGTCAAAGTCTTTCTTAAGAAGTTCTATCCCATTCATAAAACGGCCCTCATCAGAAAAAATATAATGCAGTTTAAGGAGGAAACAAATGAACCATTCTGGAAGTATTTTGAACGGTTTAAATATGTACTAGCCCAATGTCCTCGTCACAGAATAGAGAAGTGGCGGCAGCGCCAAATTCTCTATGACGGACTAGACTACCAAACAAAGACGCTCCTTGAGACTATGTGTCAAGGGGAATTTTTGAAGAAGATGAGAACCAAGGTTGAGACCAATTTGAAGCTTTAGTAGAAAAAATCATTCGGTGGGAGTCTTGCCCCGAGAAAACTAATCCCACAACTTTCAGAACTGGTATACATTCAATTGAATGCTCTATAGCTGCTGAGGCAAAAATAACATAATTGATGAAGAGGCTAGAACTACTCGAGGTTAGGGAACCCAATTCAGTGAACCAGGTCAACCCAACACCAGTAATCAATCCGGGTTGTACCTACTGCCATGCTCTCAATCACCAGTTTGAGAAGTGTCCTACTTACCAAGCTCAAATGTACCCTGAAAACATGAATGCAGCATATGCCAGACCCAACAATAATCCATACTCCAAAACATACAACCCGGGATGGAGGAACCATCCAAATTTCTCATGGAGTCAGTCTGGTCATGAGCAACCAAGGCAACAATTTTCACACTAATACCCAACTCAGTCTCATCAACCCAGTTTCCACCAGAGTCAACTGAATTTTCAATCCAATTACTAACATAACTTCCAGCCCATGTACCAGCAACAACACCCACAGAATCATTAAGATAAAAAAAGTCAGATTTGGAAAGAACGATTGAAACCTTGTCCAAAACTCAGGCCTCAATAATGAACAACCACCACCAAGCTATCAATAGGTTAGAGGTTCAAATAGGTCAACTGGCTAACTCATTAAATGAAAGACAAAAGGGAACACTGCCTAGTCAGCCATTGCCTAATCCTAAGAACCCCTTTCCTATTCATGAAGCTGAAGACATAGGTCCAAAATAATGCAACACTATTCATTTCTTGAGATCTGAAAAACAAGTTGATAATCAGGTTTCCAGTCATCTTGTTCCCAATAAACCAGTGTCAAGTTCTCCTGTAATTATATCACAAACTCAAAATGATCCATCTTCAAGTTCACAACCGTCAACCTCCAAGTCTAATAACAAAAACAAAACAGATGAGCAACCTTACAAGCCTATTGTGCCATTCCCTTATAGGCTAGCAAACAACAATACTAATGCTCAAATGGAGAAAATTAGAGAAATATTCAATCAGGTTCAGATCAAAATGCCCCTTCTTGATGCTCTACAACAAGTCCCTTCATATGCAAAATTTTTAAAAGATATGTGCACCAAGAAAAGAAAAATAAATGTCCCAAAGAAGGTCTTCCTTGTATCAAACATAAGTGAGTTGCTAACCGGGCCCATTCTTGTGAAATACAAAGACCCCGGGAGTCCAGCCATTTCATGTATCATAGGGCAGACCACAATAAACCAGACCTTACTTGATATAGGAGCCAGCATCAATCTGCTTCCCTTTTTTGTGTATCAGTAACTCGGGCTGGGCGACCTCCGTCCAACCAGAGTTACTATACAATTGGCTGACTGATCTGTAAAGATTCCCAAGGAGAAGATTACAGATGTTCTCATAGGGGTCGGGGAATTCATTTACCCTGTGGATTTCATTGTTCTGGAGACACAACCCGTACACAATCTGAAAGCGCAGACCCCTGTCATTCTAGGATGACCCTTCCTAGCCACTGTAAATGCAATCATAAACTGTAGGAACGGGTCGATGCATCTGACTTTTGGTGATATGATGAAAGAGGTAAATATTTTCCAACTGGGAAAACAACCTCGAGACTTGGATTATCAGTCGTTTAAAGTGAAATTAATTAAAGGATTAACAAGTGAACACGACAAGGAGATTGAATATGAGTCTAACAGAGAATTTGAATTGGAATCTGATGACTTCAATCTTAACCAAATCATTGAATCCACAATGGAGTGGGCAACAAATGCAACCCCTATTCTTCCCTTACAAGAGGACCAACCATCGATAGATCTCGTCCCCTCTTCTGAGCTTAAAGTTCTTCCTAGTCATCTCAAGTACCAGTACTTGGGTGAAAAGGAAGCTTTTCCTGTGATAATAGCGTCTCATCTTATGGAACAACAAGAAGAGGATCTTCTTGCAGTGTTAGGGAAAATCGAGAGGCCATTGGTTGGACCATGGCAGATATAAAGGGGATTAGTCCCTCTATTGTACAACACCGGATTCACTTAACGGAAAATGCAAAGCCAAAACGTGACCCACAACGTTCCAACGGCCTATGCAATGCCAAAACTTTGGCCTATGCAATGCTCCCGCAACGTTCCAACGTTGCATACTTAGTCTCTTTTCTGACATGGTGAAAAGATTTTTGAAAATTTTCATGGATGATTTCTCTATATACGACGATTCCTTTGACCAATGCTTGCATCGTCTGAAGCTGGTTTTACAAAGATGCATAGAGAAAAACTTGACACTCAACTGGGAGAAGTGTCATTTTATGGTCAAGCAAGGAATTGCCTTGGGTATGAAATTTCAAACAGAGGAATTGAGGTTGATAGATCAAAAGTGAAAGTGATAGCAAAGCTCCTTGAACCAAAAAGCCTAAAAGACATTAGATCATTTATAGGGCACGCTGGCTTCTATAGAAGATTTATTAAGGAGTTTAGCAAATTGCTAGACCTTTAACTAATCTCTCAGGAAAAGATGTGCCCTTCAATTTTGATGAAGAATGTCTACAAGCTTGGGAGGAGCTAAAGCAAAGATTTATCTCGACGCAAATAATCTCAGCGCCTGATTGGACTAGACCCTTCAAAATCATGTGTGACACCTCTGATTATGCCATAAGTGCTTTTCTAGGACAGCGTATTGATAACGGGCAACACGTGATTTATTATGCTTATAGGACGCTCAACGAGGCCCAACTCAATTACACAACAACTGAAAATGAATTTTTAGCTACTGTGTTCGTGTTGGAGAAATTTCGTCAGTACCTACTAGGGTCTAGGACAATGATTTTCACCAATCACTCCACCCTTAGATACTTAATGCAAAAGAAGGATGCAAAAGCTAGACTGATTCGATGGATACTTCTTTTACAAGAGTTTGATTTAGAGATCAAAGATAAAAAGGGCGTTGAGAATGTGGTGGCAGATCACCTTTCGAGAATTCTCAATGCACCAACTGAGACAATACCAATCAATGAAGACTTTCCTGACGAACACATCTTCACGATATGTAAAGAGCCCTGGTATGTCGATATTACAAACTACCTTACAACCGGGCGAACACCTTCAAATTGGTCAGGTCAGGACAAGCACCGCTTTATGTCACAAATACAGTTTTTCTTTTGGGATGAACCGTATTTATTCAAATATTGCCCTGACCAGATAATTAGAAGGTGTCTTAATGAGGATGAACATCAGAGTGTTTTGACATGTTGTCACGAGTTAGCTTGTGGTGGACACTTTGGTCCATGAAAGACAGCCGAGAAAGTCCTTCAGAGTGGTTTCTACTAGCCCATTCTCTTCAAGGACGCTCATACTTTTTACAAACTCTATGCCTAATGTCAAATGACGGGTCGAAACACACGCTGAGACATGATGCCCCTTACACTGATCTTGGAAGTAAAAATTTTTGATTTGTGGGGCATCGATTTCATGGGTCCATTCTTTAATGGAGAAGAAAGCCCAAATCTTGGGATTTTTAAGGAATTAAAGGTGTTTTTAGGAGCCCACAACAAGGAAGCCTAATTCTGGAACGATCCAAGGCATATTCCCTAACTTCTACAAGCTCCAGCTAGGCACACGTAGCGTAAAGGAATGTCAGAGCAATCGCTGGCGCAACGGCCAAGATGCTGCCGTGAAAACGCGGCCCTGGCCGCGGATCCGCGACACATCCATGGCCGTTGATCAAGCGATTGATCCAACAACTGTTATGGGATGTTATCTTCTCCTGAAGCCTATAAATAGACCCCCAGGACCTCTGTAAAAAAGGAGAGGAGAGAATAACATTTTTATTTAGGCAAATAGTTAGAATTTCTTTAAGTTCTCTCTAGTCTTCTTGTGTAATTTTTATTTTCTCCTTCTAGATCTAGAAAAGAGAGAATGAGGGTGAGAGAGATCTCTGTAATTGAAGAAGTGACAACTCAATACAAAGGCTCAAGCTTTCCTTCCTCAAATCTTTCTTGTTCTATTGCATTTACTTTCCAAGTTCTTCACTTTCTTGCACTTGTTTTCTACCATGTCTTCTTGCTTGTTTTTTTTCTATGGCTAACTAATCCATTAACATGACTAACTAACTTCTAACACTACTAACTACTAACTCTTGGGTGATTGTTAACTCATATGAATCATTGGATGTTTTTATTTCTAGCCTTGTAATCAACAAGTCTTTTTATTCCCAATGAAGATGAGTAGTGTTTCAATTCTAGTAATTGCTTCGTATCACCTCCATGTGATTCATGTGTGCCTCATTTAGAGCCTTATCTCTTGAACCAGTGCCTTGATGGAACTTGAAGATGGATCACTTTAGTATGCTAACACCTATTGTACAAGTTTCTTATTTCATGCTAGCTTGTTATAGTTTTGATGGACTAATGAATCTTACAGTCTTGCTTAGCATACATAAGTGTGAATACTTATGTTTCATTATTGAGAATCTATTGGGAGCCGATGATCCAAGGAGGCCAGCTAGCCATGCCTAGATGAGAACACATCCTCAATTTGGGACAACATATTGATTTGACAAAGCAAGATGTACTATTGCCAATGAATCTACATGAGACATGAATCACCCAACGAGATTAGTATGTTAGTAGTGTAGAATGTTAGTTAGTCATAGCTTTCTCTCTATCGAATTATAAAACTCTTTTCTAAAACTTTCTCTTTTTCCAACATCACCGTTTTTCATTCCTTTTTTCATTCCGTTTTTCTTTTCTTAAAAAAAAACTCTACAAAGATTCTTCATTCTCTTTCTACTTTATTTTGTTTTTCCATTTTTAAGCAAAGAAGAACCTTGTTTTTCTTCTCAAAAACTTCAACATAAAAACTGTGAACGCTTCCACCGCTAGCCCTCCCTATGGATACAACCTGCTATAGCTTGTGCTACGAACGGTGATTCGAAGGAGTAAAGTAACTTCACACATATTCAGAGTCTGACCATTAGCATAAGGACATAAACGGTTTACTCTGAACTCTTGCTTAATTCAATTCCTCCTTCCGAACACTTACCGTCCCTCCCTGGCAACAACGCCAAATAATGATCGAGCCAAACCTGCATAGAAAAATAAAGGATTTTAGGAACAGTGCTAGGTCCTCAATTCTACTGTGTAGCCTAGGGCTAACCTGTCGTGATCCACAGGGAGGGACAACGATGGAAGCATTGTGTAAGTTTTTTCTTTTAATATACAAAACTAGTTAATATTTATCTTCTCAATTTTATAAAAAGAAAATAAAAATAGTTAAGCTAGTCTAAGAAGGAGATGGTAGAAGAAGAGATGGTGGTGGTGTTGTTGTTTTAAGTACAAAAGAAAAGAAAACAGATGAATAAAAGTGTAGGTTAAAAAATCAGAAATAAAAAAAGAACACTTACCTCTATTGTTTGAATCATAATGAAAATTACCTTGAAGTAAAGCAAAGCAATAGAGAAGAATAAAGAAAGCAGGGCTTCGGCGAGATCGAGCACAATGAGAAAAAGTGAGAAACCTCCATTGATTGTCACATTCAATATCAATTTCTTGAGAAAGGATTATAATAGTGTCACTCTACAATAACTCTTCCTCTCTTTTAATCATGTAACTTTCTCTAACCTAAGCTATAAAGAAAAATAAAAATTACATTGAAGAAGAAAAAAAACCTAAACTGAATCTCTCTCTCTGAGTGGTGCCTTTTCTACCTTCGAGGTATAAGGGTATTTATAGGAGAAAACAAGAGGGATAGAAAGAGTATGAAGATAGGAAGAGATAGATATTTCTGAATTTGAATTCTTCCCTTATCACCAAACTTGATTTGATTTATCTAGAAATTCAGTTCTGATCTGCAGCTTGTTGATGTGTTGATTGCTAAATCTCACTTATCAAATAATAGAATTAAAAAGAGTGATCAACAGAAAAATTGTATCCTTTTAAGTCTTGTTCCTATAGCATCTTGAATCTTCAGATTTGAGTTCCCGTAGCGAAAGTTATGATTAAAATGGTAAACTATATCCAGCCTGAATCCAAATCTAAATTGCTTAATCTCATCTATTAATCTTCTCTTTATCCATTTATCCTCTTGAATTTTCAGTTTGTCTTCTAGAATTGATAAGATATCCATTTATCTTTAGCAAAATTGATAAGGTTTTTAAACAATCTATTATTTTCTTAAAATTAGATGATATTATCTTATCTGATATATTCAGTTTTCAGATAAGATAGCTTCTAGAACCTTTGGATTTGAATTGATCCCCTTTCTCTTAAACTTTTGAATTTAATTGGATAAATTTCATGATTATCTCCTTATCATACCCCGCATGAATTAGGACATTAAGACAAGTTATTTGCAATATTCATTACAGAATATATGTAGGAATGTAATAATATTTATGCAATATATGTGTCCAAATAAAGACCTTCGCATCAGTTGATCGGGTGGAATCAGAATGCTCCCTTGCATTTTGACTTTGAGAAACACCATTTTTCTCAAGAGGAGAGAAAGTTGATCTGATGTTCCTGTTGGCCCAAAGACCCATCACTCTAATTTTGATGATGATTAACTCATGTAGTTATAGTACTAATGATCTTGTATTTAATTAGTCTCAGATATGTGATCAAGATCTTAGTTGGTATTTAGCTTCAACAAAAGATTTAAAGTCAAGTTTTAGAGCTAGCACATGTTGATTCAAGAGCTTGTGCATCAAGACCACATTAAGTACTCAAGAGGAGTCTAGCTCATTGGATCATATTTTGGACCAAGTCAAGAAGGAGAAGAAGATTTTCAAGTGAAGACCTTCAAGAGAAGACTTGTGTCTAGGTTTGTTTTTAGTAAGATTTTATTTTTAGACAAAATGTAAAGGATAGATTAGTTGATGGATTGTTGAAGTATCATATACACTCACACACAAGATTTATATGTGTTTTCATAAAAGAGATTTTGTTTTGAAAAATACCGGTTTGATTTTTAAGCTTCAATATATACATGTTTTTTTACCAAAATTATTTAGAGTTTAATGTCAAAAAATATAGATATTTCATCATATATGTGTAGTGGATCATATCCATACACACTAAGCTTCAAAAGTGTTTAGAATATCTTATTTTTGTATTTGGAGAAGTTTTGAAAAAATTAATTTTGAAAAATACAGATTTTATTTTAAGCCAAAATTTCTAAGTCACAAAAATAGTTCAAAATGTTTATAACATGTTTTAATTTTACTCAAACATGTTTGTATATCAAAGTATATTACTGAACTTATTTTTGTAGATTTTTAGAGAATTTATAAGATTTTATGTAAGATAAAATAACAAATTTTAATCCCTATAATCTGCTGGACCAGCCTTCTGCCGATCGACCGGGCGATCGACCGATCTAGAAGTCGGTCGACCGCTCCGGTCGACCGATGTGTACAGACGTGCACAGCTTGGGCCAGTTGACCGCACGGTCGACCGCCAGAGATCCTTTGCTCTCTAGAAATGGGCCGGTCGACTGGGCGGTCGACCGCTGGGTCATTGCCCAGTTTCCGGTCGACCGGTCAGTCGATTGATCTGCCCAACAGTCAAAAAATTGACCGTTGGCGGTCGACTAGGCGGTTGACCGTCAGCAGTCTGAACTGCTGAGTTGGCCTCCAACGGGCAAATTTTGGATGCCTATAAAAGAGGCTTCTCTTGGGCTGTTTTAGAGAAGATTTTTGGAGAGTTTCAAGGCCAGTTTTTCCTATCTATTGTAGAGGTTTTCTTCACTTGTTTAAGGGCCAAATACTTTCATATTAAAAAGGAGAGTTTATCAAGAGATTTCTAAACTGATTTCTTTGAGTTTTTCACCACCAAATCAATCCAAGTTTTTCTCACACACACTTGAGCTTTTCATTGCTATATCCATCCTATAGGAGTGTTGTTGTGAGAGTTGTTTTAGGTGATCAAAGTGTTTAGATTACCAAAGTGTTCATTCTTGTTTTGAGGAGGTGGACTTGCGGGTTCACGTTGTTTCGAGTTCTAGCGAGAGCTCGGTGTAAAGGTGCAGCCTCGGCAAGCTTGCGTGCTTGCGTGTGTTTGTTCTTGCGGGAACAAGAGAGGGATTAGAGAGTCCAAAGGAGTTCTAGTGTAAACTCGCTTGTAGGTGCTGCGGCACCGAGTGATCCAGTGGGATCATTTTATAGTGAAAATCCTTCATAGTGTTGAAGGGGGGATGTAAAGCAAGGGTGCTCGAACCTCGAAACAAATCTCCCGTGTTTGCGATTGCTCTCTCTTTATCTCTCACTTGTCCTTATATCTTGCATTCTTATATTGCCTTTATCTTTACTTGCTTGATATATTTGTGCTTATATTGTTATATGCTTGGGGATTGTTTGCTTACACTTGTATTCAACCAAGAGAGCCATAGCGGCACCTAAACTCTTATCTAGAGGAATCTTGAGGAGATAGTCGAGAGCCCTTCATGGGGAATTCGGCTACACTCTTAGGTTATACTTGGTATGTTATGCCAAAGAATTTTTAGTTTGCATTAGTAGTTTTAATTCTGCATTTATTCATCATTAGATTAGCTAGTCACCTATTCACCCCCCTCTAGGTGATTTCAATTGGTATCAGAGCCTTGTGCTCTTGATTTGGGTCTAACAACCTTAAGTTAAAGATCCTCTTTTATAGCTAATCACAATATTTGTTTAGACACACATGGATTTCATGTCACCTTCTACTTTTGACATCTTAACATCCAAACTTGAAAAGTTAAGATGTCCTTGTACCTCAAAGCTCTAGGCATTCATGTTTATCTTGCTACCATTAAGGATTCATACTTTAGTAATAGCAAGTATCTTGAGGCTAACTCAAAAGCCATCCATGCTTTGAAGTCAACCCTAAGTGATGATTATCTATGTAGGGTTTCTAACTTTGATTCGGCTTTTGTAGTATGGAACACCTTAGTCTCCCTTGGCGAACAAGAGCAATACTATGCGGGGAGTGACTCAGATGTTGGAAGTGAGGCTTCCAACGTATGCTACATGGTCCAAGGAGATAACCCCCTTGAGGTAAACTCCGAATCCGAATTAGAAGAGGATGTTGATATCTCTTATAATGAGCTTGAATAATTTTGTCAACTTCTTAAAAAATATGAATTGCTTAAAAAGGATAATAATAAATTGAAAAAGAACAACACTTCTTTGTTAAAAGAAAATGACTCTTTTAAAAATAGATTGGAATGCATTTCAAAAGAAAACGATTTCTTGAAAAAGGAGAATATTTCGTTATCTTCAAAATTAAATGATCTTTGTGAAGGAAATAATCTTTAAAAAATAAAATAAGTTTGGTGGAAAAATAAAAAAACATTGTTTTGAAAGAAAACAACTCTTTGAAAAGAAAAATTATTTCAAAAGAAAAGGAAAATGTTTCTAAAAAGAAAAAGATTGTTGACCATGCTTTTCATGCTACTACCATTGATAAAAATGAAATTAATTTTTTTAAAAAATAGAATAGATTGTTTGAGCTCAACTTTGAGCAATTGTGCATTTAACCATAATAAATTGGAAACCTTGTTTCAAAAGAAACAAGCTCCACATGTTCATGCACATCACCCACGACACACATATGCACATTTTACACGTCATGATCACACTCATTAACATGTGCATACTAGAGTGTACAAATGTACACATTGTGGCCACAAAGGCCATTTAGTAAAGATTTGTTATGATAAGATAAATGCTATTAATTTTGCTAACAAAAATGCTTGGGTTTCAAATCTTGCTAACCCCCGTGGACCCAAAAGAAAATGGGTACCAAAATCCCCACCTCTTGTGTTTGATGTAGGTGTGGGTTCTCACATGACGTGAGAGGATTAGTGCCTTGGTAGTGGATGCATGGGCTAGATGGATATACAAATTGATGCACCGCTATCAAGGAAGTTTGGTGGGAAGACCACCATGTTTTGGAGACTTAGAGAATAGTTCATACGGGGTGGTGACTATCTCTAAACTCCATTTATTTACATATTTTTATATTTGATGATTTTTAGCATGTGTTAGTGTTTGTTAAAATGATCATGTTTTGTGCTTCATGTGGTAAATACTTTTTAAATGTAGTTTTTATCAAAACTTGGATATATACTTGTACAAGTAGTAAGCAACATTTGGTTCATATATGTTTGCACTTCATTGCTCATTTGTACCTCTACATGCACATGTATAGCCTAGTTTTGATGATTCCCTCATTTATACTTGTTTTGTCTATCTTTATGCATGTTTTGCTTCATGTATATGTAATCTTTATCTAAAACTAATAAATATACATGCATACCCTTGAGTCACTTGCCTTCACGCAAATTACATTATGGACTCATTTTAATTTAGGATATATATGTACATTGTTAGTTTTGATAAATCATACATATACCTTGAAGTTTAATGAAAAATAAAATCTTTATGATTTTCATATTTGTTTGATAGAATAATATTCATGTTCGTTTTGAGCTTCATTGACTATTTTCATGAACATGCTATTCACATGATACTTATACACTCACATTATTTCTTCGTTTATTCATGACTTTGTTTCATGAACACTTTTATGAGCCTTATAGATTTCGAGTGTCAACTCTTGTGTATTTTGTATGTTTCATGAGATACTGATTGTAGTTCATTTTTGCATCATCTTCCACCTCTATACCATGCATTATATCAATAAAAATTGGTTTTTTACCCTTTTCTCTCTATTTTTGCAGGTCCATATTTTAATGGAGAAGAGGCCCATAAATCCATGTAATTACCAAAGAATTAAAGGATTAATCAAGGCCCAAAAGAGAAGCCCAAGAGTTGAGCCCAGGTTCTGGAGTCATCCATGCGCCCAGTCAGACTTCTAGAAGCGCCAACGTGGCTAACAACCTGCGAAAAAACAGCAACAGAATTCGCTGGCTTAACGGCCTAGATTCTGCCGCGGAAACGCGGCTCTGGCCGCGATTCCGCGGCAGTTATCTGGCCGTTGAGTCCGAGATTTGATCCAACTGTCTGGATTCTGGAGCCTTCTTCTCTGAGGCCTATAAATAGACCATCAGGGCCAGTGCGAGAGAGAGGAGGAGGAGAGGAGGATAGAGAAAAGAGCTTGTAATTTGTAGATTTTTCTCTAGGTTTTTAGTTCTCTTAGTCTTCTTCTTCCTCCTAGAAATTCTGCAAGAGAGAGATAGTGAGAAAGTGAAAGCTTGTAATCAAGGTGTGACAGCTTGAAGCAAAGCAAGGATTAATCCAATCTCCTTTCTCTTCTATTACAATTTCTAGTGCTTTTCATTTCTTGCTTTATTTCCTTCAAGCTTTACTTTCATAGCATAATGTTTTGTTGTTTTCTTTTTAGTGTAATGGATAGCTAACTTCTTCTAACATGACTAGCTAACCACTAACTTTGCTAACTTCTAACTCTTGGGTGATTGCTTATTCTTAATCTTGCAAATGTTGAGTCTTTTTCATCCCCGATGGGTTACTTTCATTCTTGGCAAACTCTTGTTGTAATTCCATATAATTCATGTGTGCCTCATTTAGAGCCTTGTCTTTAGAACAAGTGCCTTGATGGAACATGGAGATGGAGCACCAACCATATGCTATTTGTTGTACAACTTTCTTACTTCAATGCTAACATGATGTATGGCCTTGAATGACTAATGAATTTTGTATCTTCTTCCTTAGCATCCCTTGAGTGACACTCCTCGATTCCACCATTGAAAGTCTATCTTGAGAGCCGATGAAATCAATGAGGCTACAAGACAAGTCTAAGATGATCACCCATCCATCAAGTGGGAAAGTACATTGACCAACAAGCAAGACAAACACTTGCCGATGAATCAACATGAGGCATGCATCACCATAATGGAGATTAGTAAGTTAGCAAATTAGTAAGGTTAGCTAGTCATGGTTTTTCCCATCTAAAAGTCTTTTACAAGTTTTCCTTCTTTTAGTATTCTTTCTAAAGCAATTCTTGTTTTCAAATTCTTTTCACTTCCTTTCATCGTTTCTATTTTCATGTACAAATCCACCGCAAATCCTTTCACCTATTTTTCCATGTCTTTTTCATTCTTTTGAAACAAAAAAGAACTTTCGTTTTCTTTCTTCAACGTCGAACCGTAAAGCTTCCATCGTGGGCTCTCCTTGAGGATCGACTCGTATAGCCTATGCTACTACGGTGATTTGGAAGGAATACATCAAGCATTGTGAATACATTTTGGAGTAATTAAGCACCTAAGGTTGACTCTAAACCTTCTCTCTTTTGTTGAATATCTGTGCAATTCTACTCCTCTATTCCTGCCTTATCAAATTTTTGGCGCCGTTGCCGGGGAGAGCAATGGTTTTTGATTCAATTGAAGAACTAAACGAATTTTCTTCTCTGTTGCAGGTTACAGATTGAAGAAACAGGAATCCAAGCATTTGCAGTAACATATAAGTGGCCTTGGTCCTCTGCTCTCGAAAGCAGAGACCAGGTGCCCTCGGATTTGCCGCGAAATCTCGGCCAAAGCCGCGGATCCGCGGCAATGATGAGTTGACTACTAATCTATTTTTGTGCAGGGTTGCTTGCTCTGCAAAAATACAGCTTCTGCAGTACTTAATTCTTGTATGCTTCACCATATTCCTGCTAATAATCAACAGTAAAATATTGGTTGTAAAATTAAAAATTGATTAGACGTTTGCATTTCTAGGCACGTGTCTTTTCAATTCATTTACTTTACTGTTGAAGAGTGCTGGAGCAAGGTACGTGCGCATTACATTTTGACTAGGACTCACTTCTTGGTTGATTTATATCGCTTTGAGTGAACCTTGTTTGCTTATACTGTACACTTGCACCAAACTGATTTTAAGGGCATCACCCCATAAATAAGATAAGGTGGGGGATTTCATCACCCTTTCCTTGGCCCAAAAATCATTTTCCAAGCACTCACAATCCCAAGCTTTTAATAAAATATGATAGACGTTGGCCCTAGGGACATCCGGACTCAGTAGGAGATCGGCTGAAGTTGGAAGTTGTTTTTTTATTCATACTCCGGTGAAATCAGTGTCTAAGGCTGGGGATTAAGAGGTTAAGCCTCGAAGATACCATGGTTTGGCGTAATTAAGGCCCGTTGCTTACGCACGGATACCTCCCACCGTATTTTGCCCCTACCTGGCTGATTAGCTGTGGTCTGATTCAAGCAACAACCTTCTTTGGTTCATCGAACAGTTAGGAGTCGTCTAGGTCCAGGTATCCTAGATAGCTTGTGATTGATTTTTCTTTTATTGTTTGTTATTTTCATTTTTTTTCGCTGGTGTGATCGGTGAACGTTGTTTGTGACTGTATATGCAAGAGTGGTACCGGGATTCAGATTCTGCAAGACTTGTTAGAATTTCTACACTTGCACATACACCACCACTTGACACAATCCCTATAATGGAAAACAACGTTTCGCTTCAAGATAGATTTACCCGATTCGCACTTCGCTTCCGTCATGCATTCTTCTCCCTGTTACCAATGGAAATCATTTTGAGCTGAAACCACAATTCATCAATACACTTCCACGATTTCATGGTTTAGAGTCTGAGGACGCGTACTTCTTCATTCGAGAGTTTGAAGAAGTATGTGTAATGATGAGAATTTCCCAATTGACTGAGGATGCTGTTAGGTTAAGGTTCATACCTTTTGCGCTGAAGGACTTAGCTAAGAAATGGCTTTACAATCTTCCCGCCAGTTCGATATCTTCATGGGATGATTTCGTAAAAGTATTTCTTAAGAAATTTTATCCCATTCACAAGACAGCCCTCATGAGAAAAAACATCATGCAATTCAAGCAGGAATCAAATGAACCCTTCTGGAAATATTTCGAGCGTTTCAAAGACCTTCTAGCCGTATGTCCTCATCACGGTATAGAGAAATGGCGTTAGTGCCAAATTATCTATGACGGACTTGATTACCAAACGAAAACACTCCTTGAATCCATGTGCCAAGGGGAATTTCTGAAGAAAGATGAGAATCAGGGGTGGGATCTCTTTGAAGCCTTAGCTGAGAAAACAATTCAGTGGGAGTCATGTCCAGATAAACCCACTCCCACTACTTCCAGAACCGGTATGCATTCCATAGAATTCTCGATAGCTGCTGAGGCTAAGATCACACAATTAATGAAGAGGATAGAACTGCTTGAGTCAAGGGAACATTCTATTGTCAATCAGGTCAACCCATTACCTGTGGTCAAACCGGGTTGCACCTTTTGCCATGACCTTAACCATGTATTCGAGGAGTGTCCTGTATACCAATCTCAAATGTATCAGGAGAATACGAATGCTGCATTTACCAGACCCCACAACAATCCATACTCCAATACGTACAATTCGGGATGGCGAAACCATCCAAATTTTTCTTGGAGTCAGTCTGGTCCTGAGCAACCTAGGCCACTATTTCCAAATCAATATCATGCTCAGCCTCCTCAACACAGTTTCAATCAAAATTCACCGAATTTTTATCCATATCAAAGTCCACCACAATCACAATCTTATCAGAGCCCACCACACTACCAAACACACTTCCAGTCTCCATACCATCAACATCCACCCCAGAATGATTCAGATGAGAAAATATCAAAGTTGGAAAAAATGATAGAAACCTTAATAAAAACCCAGCATCAGGAAATGAATAAAGTACAGGTCCAGATAGGGCAATTGGCTAAATCTGTAAATGAGAGACAAAAAGGTATGCTACCAAGCTAGCCATTGCCCATTCCCAAACATCACTTCCCTCTGCATGAAGTGGAGGACATGGGCCCCAGTCATTGCAACGCTATTCATATTCTGAGATCTGGAAAACAGGTAGATAATAGGGTTTCTAATCATTCATCCCATCCAGTACCAAAGTCAACACCTCCAGTCCCAGTACAACCAACTTCTGACAATCCATCTTCTAGTTCAGAGCCATCAACTTCAAAAGCCAAGGGAAAAGAAAAAGTCGATGAGCAACCTTATAAGCCTAGTGTACCATTTCCAAATAGGCTTACAAATCACAAGATGAATGCTCATATGGAGAAGATAAGAGAAATGTTCAACAAGGTCCAAATCAATGTACCTCTTCTTGATGCAATTCAACAAGTGCCATCATATGCAAAATTCTTAAAGGAAATGTGCACCAAGAAGAGGAAAACACAAGTCCCTAAAAAAGTCTTCCTAGCATCCAACATCAGTGTGTTGTTCACTGGGCCAATTCTTAAGAAATACAAGGACCCAGGGAGCCCAACAATCTCTTGTGTCATAGGACAGACTACCATCAATAGGGCACTACTTGATTTGGGGGCCAGTATCAATCTTCTATCTTTTTCTTTGTATCAAAAATTAGGGTTAGGTGATCTCCGCCCGACCCAAATGACGATACAACTGGCTGATCGCTCTGTCAAGAGACCTAAGGGGGAAATTCACGATGTTCTTGTCAGAGTTGGGGAGTTCATTTACCCTGTTGATTTTGTAGTTCTTGAGACACAACCTGTGTCTAATACCAATCATAGGGCTCAAACTCCTGTCATCTTGGGACGACCATTCCTGGCTACAGCAAATGCCATCATCAATTGTAGGAATGGGTCAATGAGGATAACTTTTGGTGACATGACGAGAGAAGTGAATGTCTTCAGCATGCAGCCTCGTAGGATAAAAGATCAAACATTCGAGGTTAACTTTGTCAGGAACAATTGTGAGGAGAAAAGTAAAGATGAGTCACAAGTTTGTGATTCTCTTGAAGTGGAAAATCCTGTTATCTGAGTACCCTTTCAAAAGGGGAAAGTTGATTTGGATATTTTCACTTTCAGTGAGCCAACCGTGAGTGTATCCCATGAGGATACAATTCAAGAACCTCCGATTGATATAACTTTTGAAGACCTCTTCGCTGACAAAATCATGTGTCTGGATGAGCCAACTCGAGGTCGGTTAACCAATTGTACATCTCTGAAGGAAAATGTTGACCTCAGTTTTGAGGAGTTGTATGGAGATGAGCTGGAATTTCTTAACATTGGGAATAAAGAAATTCAGAGTGAAAAAAATGGTGATAAAGAATTTTGTGGTGAAATGAGGATGAATAACAATGAGCAATTGAAACTGGAAATGCCTAAGGCTCAGAAAATAATTGAACTCGTTTCCCAACTGAGCCCGCGCAAACAGACACATTGGAACGATGGGAAACGGGCCAGAGGGAAACGACCAAAGAAAAGCCTAGGCGATGGACACACTTGTATATATTCCTTGTAAATAATTTTTTGTACTCTTTTGTATATATAAAAAAAAGCAAAAGAAGAAAATAAGGGACTTTTGTGCTAATTCATTTAAAAGAGTTCTACAACTTTCAAAACCCTAGGTTTCTACATATTATTTCTCCCTAGGGTCAAACTCCTTCACTTCTTTCAAACTTCAAATCCCTAGGTTTGTAAATATTACTTTTTACCTAGGGATAAAAGTGGGACTCTCAACCTTTTTCCCCCCTATAAATATCCTCTTTACCCTACCCCTCCTCTCTTCAAACGCAAAACCAATCTCAGATCTGAAACCTCCCTTCGAGTGCCGCCCTCTGCAATTTTTTCCCTTCCACAGAGCCTTCCTTCCTGCCGCGCTTTCGCGACCCTGGCCGCCGATCCGCGACATCCTTGACGATTCCAGAGCGCCGCCAGAGTCTTCACCAGTCGATTTTTGACGCTCGTGGCCAATCTGGTGCCACTGATTTCATCAGACCTTTCCTGTGCCCTCTGCAAGATCGGAATTTTTTCCCCCCACGAATTCCGGGGGCGGTTTGAATTTCGATCTATCCTTTCTATTGCTTTGATCTAAATTTGTAGCATGAGACCTAGTATCTTTTCTGAGAAAGATTTTGGGAAAATTTTGTGTGATTCTAATAGCTATGGACATATGTTCCTAGATCGAATTAGGGCGTGGGATTGGTATGCTTTAGTGTACGATAATGCTGAAAACGATGCCTTTTACTGTCCTGAATTGGTAGCACAGTTCTACACATCCATTGATCATGCATCCATAGATCTACACACATACCAATTCACCGTACACATGCCTCTAGGCGACTTGTTTATCAAGCTTCCTCTCCTTGAGGAAATCACCTATGTCCCTAGTATCACACAGCACAGCGACCCTCTCCCACTTATCGATTACATGACAGTTATGGGGGCTCGCTGTACTGAACAAGACCGCGGGCTAAAGGCCAGCACCACTTTTAGGAACGTACACTGTGTTGGACGCTGGATCCAACGTAACATTTTAGGGCTGGACCACACAACTTCATTCAACCGCCCGGTGTTGCAGATAATTCACAATTTGATGACTAGGTAACACACGGTCTGTTTAAACAAGACCATCTTCCACGCGATCATTGCCAACTCCTCCCGCACTCGGGGTGCCAAACACTCCCACCCTATTCTGATTACGCGTCTGTGTAGGACTTTCCTACTGGACGCCGTATTTGATTCCTTTGACCGAGTGTTTGTGACACCTGAGCGACCCACCAGCTCCTATAACAGCTGTTTGCACGCGGTTTGGACTCCTAGTGTCCAGCCCGAAGATGTACCGGTGGAGTCCTCTTCGGAGGAAAGTTTAGAGGAGGAAGATGAGCCTCAGTTTTGGCATCAGGATCCCCCAACAGATTCACGTGCCTTCATGTCCACCATCTGGAAGGGCATGAAGAAAATTTTTAGGGGGCAAGTAAGACTTAGGAAGAAGGTGGAGGAGCAATCCTCTAGGTTGGACCGCATTGAGGCGGGGTTGCGACGATCACAGTCGGCTGGACCCAGCACCACTGCTGGTCCAAAACGGCGGAGGGAGTGATTTTATACCTTTACCTATTTCATGCATCTTTTATATTGCATACATTGAGGACAATGCATGAGATAGGTATGGGGGGGTAGATTCTAACCTAGGATTTTTCATTTTTTTTTAGGCTTTTTATTTTTCTTTCTAGGATTTTCATTTTTTTTAGATTTTACCTTTCTTTGTAGATTTTCTATTTTCTTTTAGATTTTACTTTTTTCTTTTTAAAAAAAAAGAAAAAAATATAAAAAAATAATAATAAAAAAAGAAGGAAATTCTTGATCCATGTTTAAAGAATCAAGCTTGACTTTAGGGATTAAGGAAGCTCTTAACTATAATTTCTAATTATAAGTCGAAAAGAGGAGTTTTGTTGGATTTTTAGGTTAAGTAATAAAGGTTAAGAAAGATTACTAGATTTTAATTCTTTATTTAGGATATATACATTAAACATATTGAAGGATTAATCAAAGACTTTGTGACTTTATTTACATATATATATAATAATAAAAAATAAAAAATAAAAAATAAAAATAAAAATAAATAAATATATATGTATATAAATAACTAAATAAATACTTAGCCACTAATTAAGCTGGTTAGTCGTGCCTCAAGAAGTATTGCCAATCACGCCTAAAGGTGGTTAAGTCCTTAATTCCTTCGTGGCCTAGTTTACTCGAGTCCTCGAACCCGAGGGATGTATCTTCATCTGGTGCCCTAAGACCGACTGGTTTGGGAGTCATCGGTAAGAGACTCGCTATAAGGGTAAATTAGAAAGCCTAAGGAATGCTAAGGAAATGTAAATAAATAAATATTGTATATATAAAAAAAGGAAGAAAAAAAAGAAAAAAAATGTTATATATATTAGTAAATAAATGAACTTAGTCTAAGAAAGATCCTTCATATTTATACATGTAAATATACTAGGATTGATGCAAAATCCAGTTTTTGATCTTTTCCTTAAAAACTTAACCTAAGTTGAAGACAAAACTCTAAATAGACACTTATAACAGGAATGACAAGTTTAGGGTAACCTGAAACCTATAGATCAAGTAAGACTCTTGAAAACATGGATCAAAATTTTCACTAACACTTTTATTTTTTTTCTTTATGGATTTTGTGGGTGCAATCCGCTGAAAACCCTCAGGAGACAACACTCCTCCTCTAGGGTAACCTAGAGGTTTAATGGCTTGTTGCACATGCTCAGTGCAATCGTGTCACCTACGAAAGTGGTGCAATAATTTAGATAGAATTTTTCTTTCTTTTCTTGTTTTGCTCGGGGACAAGCAAAAGCTAGGTATGGGGGTGTGATTGTAGTTCATTTTTGCATCATCTTCCACCTCTATACCATGCATTATATCAATAAAAATTGGTTTTTTACCCTTTTCTCTCTATTTTTGCAGGTCCATATTTTAATGGAGAAGAGGCCCATAAATCCATGTAATTACCAAAGAATTAAAGGATTAATCAGGGCCCAAAAGAGAAGCCCAAGAGTTGAGCCCAGGTTCTAGAGTCATCCATGCGCCCAGTCAGATTTCTAGAAGCGCCAACGTGGCTAACAACTTGCGAAAAAATAGCAACAGAATTCGCTGGCTTAACGGCCTAGATTCTGCCGCGGAAACGCGGCTCTGGCCGCGATTCTGCGGTAGTTATCTGGCCGTTGAGTCCGAGATTTGATCCAACTGTCTGGATTCTGGAGCCTTCTTCTCTGAGGCCTATAAATAGACCATCAGGGCCAGTGCGAGAGAGAGGAGGAGGAGAGGAGGATAGAGAAAAGAGCTTGTAATTTGTAGATTTTTCTCTAGGTTTTTAGTGCTCTTAGTCTTCTTCTTCCTCCTAGAAATTCTGCAAGAGAGAGATAGTGAGAAAGTGAAAGCTTGTAATCAAGGTGTGACAACTTGAAGCAAAGCAAGGATTAATCCAATCTCCTTTCTCTTCTATTGCAATTTCTAGTGCTTTTCATTTCTTGCTTTATTTCCTTCAAGCTTTACTTTCATAGCATAATGTTTTATTGTTTTCTTTTTAGTGTAATGGATAGCTAACTTCTTCTAACATGACTAGCTAACCACTAACTTTGCTAACTTCTAACTCTTGGGTGTTTGCTTATTCTTAATCTTGCAAATGTTGAGTCTTTTTCATCCCCGATGGGTTACTTTCATTCTTGGCAAACTCTTGTTGTAATTCCATATGATTCATGTGTGCCTCATTTAGAGCCTTGTCTTTAGAACAAGTGTCTTGATGGAACATGGAGATGGAGCACCAACCATATGCTATTTGTTGTACAACTTTCTTACTTCAATGCTAACATGATGTATGGCCTTGAATGACTAATGAATTTTGTATCTTCTTCCTTAGCATCCCTTGAGTGACACTCCTCGATTCCACCATTGAAAGTCTATCTTGAGAGCCGATGAAATCAATGAGGTTACAAGACAAGTCCAAGATGATCACCCATCCATCAAGTGGGAAAGTACATTGACCAACAAGCAAGACAAACACTTGCCGATGAATTAACATGAGGCATGCATCACCATAATGGAGATTAGTAAGTTAGCAAATTAGTAAGGTTAGCTAGTCATGGTTTTTCCCATCTAAAAGTCTTTTACAAGTTTTCCTTCTTTTAGTATTCTTTCTAAAGCAATTCTTGTTTTCAAATTCTTTTCACTTCCTTTCATCGTTTCTATTTTCATGTACAAATCCACCGCAAATCCTTTCACCTATTTTTCCATGTCTTTTTCATTCTTTTGGAACAAAGAAGAACTTTCGTTTTCTTTCTTCAACGTCGAACCGTAAAGCTTCCATCGTGAGCTCTCCTTGAGGATCGACCCGTATAGCCTATGCTACTACGGTGATTTGGAAGGAATACATCAAGCATTGTGAATACATTTTGGAGTAATTAAGCACCTAAGGTTGACTCTAAACCTTCTCTCTTTTGTTGAATATCTGTGCAATTCTACTCCCCTATTCCTGCCTTATTAGATACATATGTTTTGTTTTCATATTTGAAGGATCTTTAATTAATTTTTCAAAAATTACTTTAACTAGTTATTTATTCTTCATTTGGTAGTGTTTTCACAATATATTTTCAAATCTTATTTTTGAAAACTTCAACACTTTATAAGGGCGGATGGATGGGCGACCATGCCTTTTATGCTCAAATTATATTTTTTTTATCATATGCATGAAAAGGATAGATCTTTATGAGTCATACACTTGCTTCTCATCATATTTTCGATTGGTATCACAATTGATATTTTTTTGTATACTCATATTTTGTTTTCTATATATGTATGCTTTAAATTTTAAATAATATCAATTTCTATTGGTATTCTCATTTTCATACATATATATGATTTGCTTGTGCTTGATTTACAATATATTTACATGTTTAAAGCACAAATTATGTTTATGTTAAGCTTGATTTAAATCTTGATTTTCAATTGGTATCTCAATTGGTACTTTAATAAGCTTATGCATTATTTTCAATTAGTATTTTTTTTTATATCAATATTTACAATATACTTCTATTGGTATCAATATGTTTCAATTTCCAAGTGGGTTTAAATTTCAATTGGTATCAATGTGTTTTACCTATTTGGTATCAACATTTACCATATATTTCAATTGATATCAAAATATAAAATATTTCACTAGAGATGTATCCGAAGAGCCTTGTTTTATGGCATATGGGAATGACTCCCATGAGGTACAATCGGACTCTCAAATAGATGATAGCTCTAGTTCATATTGCCATGGTTGTTTTGAAGTTCAAAATTTGAATGTTGACCTTGCTTCTAAACTTGAAAATTTTATGGTAAAACATGAGATTTTGAAAAAGAAACATTTTGTTTTAAAAAATGAATTAAAGGATTTATGTTCTAATTTTGAATTGATTTTGCAAGAGAAAGAAGAGATCACTAGTGAATGTGACTCACTACAATCTCAACTTGAACTTGCACTTAAAGAGATTGAAGATTTGAAAAACAAAAATGATTTTGATGATGTTGTAGAACACAATGAGGTTTTGTCTTCTAGATTGGATCTTGTTTTCAAAGAAAATCTTACTTTGAAAAATAAAATTGATTCAATTACAAAAGAATTGGATTTGGTTTTGATTAAAAATAAATCTTTACAAAATGAGATTGATATTCATGTTTGTCATGCTAATGTAGCTTCTACTTCTTGCACTCCTATAGCATGTTCCACTTTGTCTTCTAGCATAGAAAATGATATAAATAATTTGAAGAAAAGTGTTGATTGTTTGGGCTCCACTTTGAGCCATTGTGCCATGAATCACTCTCGTTTGGAATCCTTGGTTCGCAAGAAACAAGTTCCAACCTTGCATGCACATCCATCTATGCATACACTTGCTTCTCATGATCACCATCATCATATGTATGCTCACGTGTACACATGTACACATTGTGGTCGAAAAGGCCATCTTGCTAGATTTTGTTATGATCTTTTACATGTTAAAAATTTAGCAACTAATTTTGTTTGGGTTAGAAAAGATGCTAACCCCCGTGGACCCACAAGAAAATGGGTACCAAGATCCACCTCTTTGATGTTTGATGTAGGTGGAGGCTCTCGCATCACGTGAGAGTATTGGTGCCTTGAAGTGGATGCATTCTAAGCTTAAAGGAGAACCATTTGGATGCTTCACTCTCAAGGGGATTTGGTGGGAGGACCACCGTGGTTTGGAGTACTAGAGATGCACCTTCATCGATTTTGGTATCATTCTCTAACTCCCATTTTTTTTTGCATGCTTTTACATGTTCATCTATTCATAGCATGTTTTGTTTCATTGTTCATTATGCTTATGCTATGTTGGTTAGATTAGTGTTATACATGTTCAGTTACTTGAGCACCCATGTTCATATGGATCTATATTTAGTGTTCTCACCTTGTTTTAGAACTAACATGTATGCCCTAGATCTAATGCACATACATTTGCATTATGACCATTTGGATGTTTATGATTATATGATGATTTGTTTTGATGACTCATGTTTTAATATGATATATGCCATGTTTGTTAGACCCTTGACATGCATGTTTAGCTTATGAGATCACCCATGTTTAGTATGGACCCTTATTTTGTGTTCTCTTTATGTTTAGCTATCATGTTGATCATAGTTCTAATGCACATGTCTTTGTCATGCTAATCATATGGTTGACTATGATTTTTTGTTTTAATAATTCATGTTTTTGATTATCATGATCATGTTGATTGTTGACCCGTTTTATGCTTCATGTTTTGACAACTTGCTTGAATGATAGTTTTCATTAAGACTAGGATTTATACTTGTACAACTAGTGAGCTACAAATAAACCTTTATATATGTTTGTGCTTGAACGCTCATTTGTATTCACTTGATGTACTAGTATAGTCTAGTTTTGATGATTATTACATTTGACTTGTATTCATCATTTTACATGTTTTGTTTTAACTTCATGTATATGTCTATTTTGCCAAACCTTAAGATATACGTGTATGCCCCTTGAGTCATTTGCTTTTCATGCAAATCTATATTTTGGACTCAATTGTGTTTAGGGATATGTATGTATACTTTTGCTTTGTCTAAACATACATATACCTTGAAGTATAAATTGACTTTTAATGAAGAGTTTAGATTTTCATGTTTTTAGGAGATTTCCTTTAGTAATGAAAATTTAGTTTTCATATTTTTATATTTTAAAGGAATTTCAATTGAGCTTGATTGTCCATTTTCATGTTGATATGTTTCTCACAACACTTGTACACTCACTCTATTTATGTTTTCTCATGACTTAGTTTTCATGAGTACAAGTTATGCTATATGGATTTTGAGTGTCTTAGTGCCATGTGGTTTACATGTGTCTTCATGAAAATTTTTTTGGATCTCATACTAGTTGATTCATATAACTAGTTATGATATTCTTCCTTGGTAGAGATTTTCAAACATACTACATTTTCAAACCTATTTTTGAAAACCCCTACCATCAATGGGCGGTTGGATGGGAGATCATGTTCATGTATGCTTTATAATGAAAATCCTTTTTATCTTGAACCATGATTGGGTGGTAGTTGATATGAGATATACACTTGATCTTATTGTTGTTTCAATTGGTATCATTGAATTCTTTCAATTTGGTATCAATCTTGACATCCTTTTGTATACTCATATATGTTTTGTTTTATATATGTATGCTTACACTTCATATAGTATCAATTTCAATTGGTATCTATTTCTTACATACATATATAGATGATTTATTTTGTGCTTCAAGATATCACAAATTTTGTTTATGCTTAGCTTGAACTTTTCAAATTGAAACAATGTTAAAGCAAATTTTCAATTGATTTAATTTTCAATTGGAATCTTATTTCAAGCATATGCATATTTTCTTTTGGTATTTCATAAAGGGGGAGAAATCTAGTATTTTATTTTTCAAATTGGTATTTTATCTTTCAATTGATATTTTTTTTGGTATTCCACTCCCTTGCTTTATGATAGAAAATAAAGATTTCAATTGGCAAAGAAATAATTTCAATTGGTATCTTGTGTTTTTAAGAATAATAGTTTCATTTGGTATCAAGATTTGTTTTTTTTTAAGGAAATTCAAAATTAGTATTGTTTAATTCCAAAATTGGTATCTAGTTTGTTTGTTTACAATTGGTAGGTTATTTGTTTACTTACTAATTGGTATCAAGATTTTCATTTTTTTGTGTTTTCAATTGGTATATGTTCTCGTTTTGATTTCAATTGATTTGTTGTTTTCCAATTGGTATCAATATACACTTCATTGCCACATTTTTTTTTTTGGTATCATATTTGATTTAACCCTTTATTAGTTCTTTGCTTTGAACAAAAAGGGGGAGAAGAAATTTATTGTTTTGCTTTTATTTTTAACCCTTTTTGATGATTGACAAAAAGGGGGAGAAGAATTTGAGTTTTATATGCATATTTGTGTTTGCATATAGTTTACATTTGATGAAAAGAAGCCTTGTTTATATGCATGTCTATGCATATTTTATGTGCATGTTTTATGTTTCATTTTTATTGGTATCAAGAGCATGTTTTGATATTGTTTTAAACACATATAAACATGTTTTAAGAACATTCACTGCATATCTTATATATTTTATTGTTATGCATGAGTTAAGGGGGAGCTTCCTTGAAGCTTTACTTTAATCCATGCATATATAACTCCATGAGTTTTGTCATCATCAAAAAGGGAGAGATTGTTGGCCCAAAGGCCTTCCACTCTAGTTTTGATGATGATTAACTCATGTAGTTATGTGTACTAATTATCTTGTGATGTTTAAGTTTCAGATCATTAATCAAGATATTAGTTGGTGAAAGCTTCCACACATCTTTCACATGTTGATTCAAGAGCCCAAGCGTCAAAGATCATATATAGCACTTGCTCGGTGAATCAAGGAGCTTTGGATCAAGCCGACTTGGAGATTGCGCTCTACAAGAAGACTTGGGTATCCATAGTTTTAGTTTGGGTTTAGATCCTTATTGTAAAGATTAGAATAGTATGATAATGCTCAAGTTCACAACACATACCTTTCATGTTTTGATTTTCGGTTTTAGGTTTAACCGATCTTGGTTTTCATGAATAGATTTTTTATCAAAACAAGTTTACATGGTTTATGTATATTAGATTTGTTCTATATACATGCATGCTTCAATTGTTTAGACAAACTTTGTTTGATAATCTGTTCCATGTGTTTTATGTTTTGATATTTACAACAAAACATATTTTTGGACTTAATGACAAAAATCATGATATATATATATATATGTTTCTTGTATATTGAATTTCTATTCATATACAATATGCTTCAAAGTGTTTAAATATCATATTTTTGTATCATGGATGAGTTTTAGACAATGTGTATTTTCTATTCAAAATACAAGGTTTTAGAAAATACGGTTTTTGGTTTTTGGCAAAATTTCTATGACACAAAAATAGTCAAATATGTTTGAAATTTGTGTTAGGATTTTTAACACAAGTTTGTATTTCAATATAAAATGATAAAACTATTTTTGTGGAATTTTAGAGATTTTGTGGGATTTATTGGAATATTTTTTACCTCAGTTTTCTGACCTATTTGCTGCCTGCCAGGCTAGTTCGGTCGACCGTAACGGTCGACCGCATGTAGCCGGTCGACCGTCACGGTCGACCGACGACGTGCACAAACCTGTGCACGTTTCTGGCACAGTTAGCGGTCGACCGGGACGGTCGACCGGAGCAGAATAGTCTGCTCTCTGGATTATTCGGTCGACCGAGCCGGTCGACCGTTAGTTGCCAACGGTCAAAAATTGACCGTTGGACGGTCGACCGGGCGGTCGACCGGAAGGGCAATTCTGGCTAAATTTCTGTCAACGGCTATTTTCTGATAATTGCCTATAAATACCCCATTTGCAAGAGTTTTTCTCTAAGAATTTTTGTGCGAAATTTTTCATACTCTCTTGTGTTTTTACAGCAATCAAAAGAAGTTTTTGAGCTCAAATTGAACAATACATTTGGTGTTTTTGTTAGGGTTTGGAAAATCAAAGAAAGGGTTTTTGGGAAAGGATTTTGATTGAACTTCTCTATCTTTGTTTCAGTTTTTCCCAAGGATTTTTCTTTGTGATTTCTGATTTCCATTCCTTTGGTTTTCTCCACACTTGAGCAAAAATCAACTATCTATATCTATAGGATATTTGTGTGAGAAAAGATATTGTTTGTGGTTGTTGTTTGAAACCACTTAGTTGCAAACCCATTTCTTGCTTTGTGCCATTTCCCTCATTGTGTTGAGGAGGTTGTGCAAATTGGGTTGTGAGGTGTTTTGTGTAAGCTTGGTGCTAATCCCTCAAGTTGTGAGGTGATTGTTTGTTGTATTGGAGGAGTGCCTCTAGAAGGAGGTTGAGATTGTAAGAAGGGGAGTTGGGAACTCCTTGTAATTGTGATTGCCCCAAATCCTCGGTGGAGGTTCCCTTAGTGGGAGTCCTTAGTGGACAAGCTAGTGGATTGGAAATCCTTCGTGTGTCGAAGGCGGGGATGTAGAGCTGGGTGCTCGAACCTCGATAACATATCTTTGTGTTTGCGCTTGATCCATTGGCTCTCTCTCTACTCTCTCTTTACTTTGTGCCTTGCATTTATTTACATTGCTCATTCATATTTGCTTGGCTTGGTTGTGTGCATCACTTGTTGATAGCACTTGAGTGTAATTTGCATTAAGTTTTTAAATTCCGCATTTAGTTCATAGATTAGCATTGTCACCTATTCACCCCCCCTCTAGGTGACTTTTCACAAATTTGGTATGCTTTTACTAACTACCATTTGAGTTGGGCTAGCCAAGCTATTCCCCTTAGCATGATGAGTTATCGAGAATTTCTGTTGGACTTAAAAGCTAATATTTTTCTCTATCCTTAGTCGCTGAGGGTGTTAGATTTTGATAGTTTCTAAAAAAGAGTGACAAAACTAATACACAGTTAGCTTGCCTTTATTGGCTCAATTCTGTCGAGGACTGGAACGTGTTCTCATGCGCTGTTCACCCGACCGTTCCTCTTAACCAGCTTGTTTTGTGCCGATTAGAACTCTTAACCAACTTCTTATGTGCCGATTAGAACTCCATTGATATTTGGTTGTCAACGTTGGTCCCACCTGTCGCCAAATAGTTGTTAATGAATAAGAACTATTATGCTCGTGCTGAGCAGAACATAGCTGGACAACTGTTGATCAATGAGGACTATTATGCTCATGTTGAGTAGAGCATGGTCATCAATCGAGAATTCCGTCATAGGGGAATGCATTTGATACAAGCGTCATACATACTTGACCCAATGATCAGAGGTTTAATGCTAACATGATCAAGGATAGTATTTCTTTAAGAATTTTCTATTAATCGGCATCATAAGTATATCGTCTTCTGGATTTATCAGGCGATATGCTCCATTTGAGTAAACTGACTCTACCACAAATGGTCCTTCCCATTTGGATTGGGATTTCCCTTTCGTCATATGTGTCATCACCATGGGTCTTCTGACAGCCAAGACGAGGTCGCCTTTCTTGAAAGTCTGCTCCTTAACTTTCTTGTTGAAGACTCTGGAAATTCAGGCTTGATAAAACTTGATTTGCTGTTGAGCTTGCAAGCATTTGTCGTCCAAAGCTTCTAGCTCCTGGAGTCGTAGTCGATGCTTCTCCTCATCTGTCATCTCCGTTGTCAAAGTAACGTGTAGAGATGGGATTTGAATTTCTAGTGGGAGTACGGCTTCACACTTGTACACCAAAGAAAATGGTGTAGCTTTCTCAGGGTTCTCACTGTTGTGCGATAAGCCCACAAGTATTCACCTAATTTATCGTCCTAATTGCGTTGACTTTTTGAGATGAACTTCTTGAGAAGCTTCCCAATAGTTTTGTTAAAAGCTTCTGCAAGGCCGTTAGCGGCTGGGTAGTATACTGTGGAAGACACACTTTGGATACTGAACTTGTTACAGAATCTCTAGAACGCTTAGCTGACGAACTGAGGTCCATTATCGTGGACGATCCATCGTGGCATGCCAAAATGGTAGATTTCGTGATGTTTTATAAACTTGATCACATCAGATATTTTCACATCCTTCAGAGGGAAACCTCTGCCCATTTGGAGAAGTAATTAGTTATAGCTAAGATAAATTGATGCTCTTTGGATGAAGGTGGGCTGATAGGATCAACCACGTTCATTCCCCATATCTCAAATGGCCAGGAAGAAGTCATAAGGCGAAGATGTTGATCAGTCACTGATATTGCATATATGTTCCCATATTTATTATAAAATAAATCTTATTATTTAGTCTTATTTTTATTTAATAATGTGCAGGTCTTTACCAAGGGAGAAAGAAGAGAAAACAAAGTCCAAAAGCCCACTGAAATTCAGAATCGAGGATTAGGGCAAACTTCAGCTGAAAATCAGAAGATATCAGAGAAGATAGCAACAAATAAAAATAGTTAAACTCAGACTTTATAGATCCAATTGGTTAACTAAAGATCAATAGAAGAATCGTCGAAATCAGAAGATCAAATGAGAAATCCTATTGGATAAAAGGGGAAAACACAAAATCCTTATCCATCTCCCCCTGAAGTTGGCCACATCCAGGCCACGAATTCGCGGCTAAAGCCGTGGATCCGTGGCTCTTCTGTTGAGATAGGGTGAGCGTTTGCACCCCCTATCGGCTCACGCTCTTCCCCTCTTGTTCTTCTCTATAAATACTAGAAAATTTGCAGTGAGAGGGACCGAAGAGTAGTTTAATTTTCTAGCTTTATTTTTAAAGTTTAGGATCATTGTTAGATAGCTTATGAGAAGTTGTATCTCATTTTTATTTTTGTAGTTTGATCGGCAAAGAGCAAGCATAAAAATAGGTAAAGGAATGTGGGTCGATGTTACTGCTTTTGTGATTCTTCCATAGTAACAAAGTGGCTTTACGGGTCGTATCCACAAGGATGGAGAGCGATGAAAGCTTGATGCAGCTTCTTTGTTCAAGAAAAGAGAAAGTTCTTTGTTTCAAAATAAGGAATTGGAGAATGAAAACAAGTTGGTTTCAAAAATTGTTTTAGAATGATTTGATGGTTTGTAAAAGTGATTTTTCTAGATGGTAAAAGCGCTGGCTAACTTTCTACTAATTGCTCCCACTAATCCCTAACTTCTTGAAGATGTAGCCTCACGATGATTATAGGCAAGTATACCCCTTATGCATAGGAACTATTCACGTGAAAATCGAGTGAAAGTTCTTCCTGTAACTTAGCTTAACACGGCAAAAACTTGAACATTCCCTTATTAAGATCCAATTGAAGGCGAAAATACGGGAAGACACAAGTGCACAATGGTATCGGCAAAGTTAAAAGAAAAATCTCTAACTTACTAAAACAAGTAAAGCATACAATTTATAGATCATCAAAAACCCATTAAGTATGAAATATAAGAAAGTGGATACTTGAATGTAAGTTAGAACTAGAACCCTCGTCTTAAGATGTCATAGCTCTCGTTTGCACAAGGCTTGCTTGACACTATTGACTCATTTGGGTTATCAATTAAGTTGTTAGAGATTAGTGGGTTAGTAGTTAGTTAGCCGCGCAGTGAAAGAGTTAGTTAGACATGGTAGTAAAGGAAACAACAAAAGAAAAGGGGTAAAGAGAAAGGGAGTTACACTACAACAAGAAAGTAAAAGCAAATAGAAAACACAAGTAAATGAAAAGAACAAAGAGAAGTAGTTACTTGTATTAGCTTGTCACCTTTAAATACAACTTGTACACACACTCTCTCTTTCACTCTAATGGCTAATTCTAAAACTAGAAGAAGGAAACTAAAACAATTACAATCCTAAAAATAAGATTACAATAACTTGCTAAAGCTCTAGATATCCTTCTTTTCAGACCCCGGGGGGGTATTTATAGGCACCAGGGGAAAGGGGGCCAGTGGGACGACCCCTGGCCCAAAGCCTGGGCATGCGCGCCCATACGACCGCGAAAATGCGGCCTGGGCCGCGTTTCCGCGGCCCTGCTAGGGCGGCGCGCGCCTGGCTTCGGGCAGTGCGTCGTCCTGTCTGTCCCCTGTCCACTTGATCTCCTGGATTTGTGATTTGATGCCCTGGGCTGACAAAATCTCCTCCCTAAAGTCGATGGCTACTTGGTAGGCCTTTAATCACCTATTAAATAGTGGTTTAGGGTCTTCTTCTTCATTTGCACACCATGGACATAGGATTAAGCAAGCAAAGCTTTATTAGCAGAATTTTACATCAAATAAATATGAGAATGCGATAAAAATTATGTAAAATTAGAAACTAATCACACCCCCACACTTATCTTTTTGCTCGTCCCGAGCAAAACAAAAATAAGAAAATTATTATACCACTTTCGCAGGTGACACGATTGCACTGAGCATGTGCAACAAGCCGTTAAACCTTTAAGTTTCCCTTAGGAGAGGATTGTTGTCTCCTAAGGTTTTCAGTGGATTGCACCTACAAAATCTAGTAAGTGAAAAAATATTGAAGTGTTAGCAAATCTCTTTCAAGAAAAAGAACTTTCAATCATCTAAGTAAAAATGACCGAATGGTATAAGAATTAGGTTCAACCCTCATAAGTCCTCCTATACTTTGTCTTTATAAAAGAAGAAATTATGATTTTTCTTTAAATTTAGAAAAGATCTTATACTTCTAACTCATTCTGTTATTTTGCTTCAGATAGATATGCATAATGTGTAAGTGTGATGTGCTTGGGATTTTTCAACTCAACTTTGAATATCATTTAATTTTATTTATCTATTATTCTTTGTTTTATTAGGCTTTCTACTTTACTCATGTAACACATATCAAACCGATGACTCCCAAGCCAGATGGTTTTAGGGCACCAGGTGGAAAAACACCCCTCAAGTCAAATATGCAAGTAGAGTAGGCCACGAAATCAAGATTTACATATATATTATATATTATTTTTTTTGGCGTGAGTAATCATGTTTCTTGAGGCACAATTATCCAGTGTTTTTTTTTCAGAGTTGTGTCTCTAAATCCCAAGCATTTGTGTGTAGTTTATGCATATTCTACTAAGGCTAAATAAAAGATATGAGTTATTTTCCTTATCCCTCCCAACTCTTAATCAAACCAAACTTTCTTGTTTATTTAGGCAAAAATAAAGACTAATTAATAAGTTTCCCTTAATTCCTACAACCTTTTGGTATTTTTATAAAGAGTATGAAATTTCTTTTCAATCTGGAGATTTTTTTTTTTTTTTTTTGGGGAAAGAAAGAAAAAGTGTTAGCACCGCCCCACACCAATCTAATGCATTGTCCTTAATGAATGTTGATGTAAATGCAAAGGCAATAAATAGGGTGAAGAAATGATGTCACCATCTTCGTGGACTTGGGCCGACCAAGGGCGAATAGGCTAAAGAAATGTCAAAAAATGTAGAAGGGGTAAGCATATAAACAATAAGAATGTTTTGTTTTTTTTTTTGTTGTTTTTTTAATTTATTTTTTAATATATTTTTTTCTTTTTTTTATTTAGTTGTTGTGGTTAGGTTTATGCGAGGCAAAAGAGTCAGCACACTATCATCCGGAGTCATAGGCTTAGTGGTCAATAAGGGCTTTAGTCTTTGCCTGTTCACTTTGAATTCCGTGTTATTCTTAGGGTCTACAATAAGCACAGCACCGTGTGGGAAAATGGTGCGCACAATGAATGGTCCAGACCAACGAGTCTTCAGCTTCCCCGCGAAAATATGAAGCCTAGAGTTGTACAGCAGAACCTTATCTCCCGGGGCAAAGTTTTTCCGGTTTATGATCTGATCATGTAAAAGTTTAGTCCTACTTTTGGTAATCCGAGCATTCTTATATGCTTCATTCCGTATCTCCTCTAATTCTGAGATCTGCAGTCTCCTTAGCTCACCGGCTTTACTCAGATCAAAATTGAGTTGCTTAATGGCCCATAGGGCATGGTGTTCTAACTCTACTGGCAGATGACAGGCTTTTCTGAATATGATTATGTAAGGAGACATCCCCAGAACTGTTTTAAAAGCAGTGCGGTAAGCCCACAATGCATCATTGAGTTTGATCGACCAATCCTTTCGGTTCTGTCTGACAGTCTTTTCCAGAATGAGCTTGACTTGTCCATTGGTGACTTTTACCTGCCCATTTGTCTAGGGATGATACGGAGTGGATAACTTGTGATTGATGGAATATTTTCGCATCATAGCTTCAAAAACTTTGTTGCAGAAATGTGATCCATTATCACTAATTATCGCTCTAGGGGCAAATTGGGAGAAGATGTTTTCTTTGAGAAATTTGACAATCACTTTGTTGTCATTGGTCTTTGTAGGCACAGCTTCTACCCATTTAGAGACATAGTCTACAACAACCAAAATGAACTGGTTGCTGAAGGAATTAGGGAATGGTCCCATGAAGTCGATACCCCAAACATCAAAAATTTTAACTTCCAGGATCGGGTTTAGGGGCATCATGTCTCTTCTTGAAATTTTTCCAATCTTCTGACAATTTGCGCATGACTTGCAAAAATGGTATGAGTCTTTGAACAAAGTGGGCCAGTAAAACCCACTTTGTAGAACCTTCTCTGCAGTCTTGCAGGGACCGAAGTGTTCTCCGCATGTAAGTTCATGACAAAAGCTTAGCATTCTCCTCTATTCTTCCTCTGGTATGCATCGTCGAATAATCTGGTCAGGATAATACTTAAAAAGTTACGGCTCTTCCCAAAAGAAGTACCGTACTCGGGCAAAGAAACGACACTGGTCTTGCTTTGTCCAGTCAGCGAGTATTTGTCCAGTAGCCAAGCAATTAACTATGTCCCCATACCAGGGTTCCTTGAAAATGGCTAGGATGTGCTCATCTGGGAAATCTTCATTAATCAGAGTTTGTATGATGGGTGCGTTCAGAATTCGTGATAGATGATCAGCGACCACATTCTCTATACCTCGTTTATCTTGAATTTTCAGGTCAAATTCTTGAAGCAAAAGGATCCATTGAATCAGTCGGGCTTTTGCTTCATTCTTGGTCATAAGGTATCTTAGTGCCAAGTGATCTGTGAAAATCACCGTCTTCGAGCCTAACAAGTGATTGCTAAAAGAAAGACACAATCAAAAAAGTTTAAGAATATACTGTGTAGCTTGTGGCTAACGGGTCGTGTCCACAAGGAGGGATGCGATGGAAGCTTTTCGGTGAATCGTTTAGAAACAAGGAGTTGTGTTCATTTTTTATGAAAAAGAGAATGGAAAGAAAGAGATGAATGAAAGAAAAATTGCAACTTTTAGAAAAGGTTTTGGAGAAGGTGATTTAGAAAGCTTAGAAATTGTTTTGTTATTTGTAATAATAAAGAAAGTCTGGGCTCACTATCTCACTACTCAATTGTTCATTCTTCTCTTAAAATATTAAGTCCCTCAAGTGATCATTTGCAAAACTTAAAGTTGATTTTTAGAAATTTTTAAGTAAAGCACATAAGATAGTTAGAAGAGTTGAGTCTTTTTCTTCAAGAAATCGTTAGAATCGAATATTAAAACATCAAGCGCGAAGAAGCAAGAATGAACTAAAAACGATTCAAGACATGTTCGTGAAAGAGTTGTGAATTCAACCATCCATACCCATCCTCATGTGCCTTCAAGAACACTTTCAAAAAGAAAGGCTTTTAAGTGAGGCATGCATATGAGTCATCGGGTCTTTTTCTTTTAAAAACAGAAGAGAAGAAGAACAAGAGAGAGTTTGATAGCTAGCCCAGAAAAACGTTTAGTAATCCATAGAAAACAACGAAGACAACATAAACATTATGCAAACCATACCGTACTGCAAGTGGAAGAAAACTTGGCTCGACTTTTGTATTGCTGTCACTCAATCTTCAAGTACAAGCTCTCAGTCCTCTCTCTCACAAATTTTGATACTGGACTACAAATTAAAAAGCAAGATTACAACTTTCGTTCTAGCTAACAAAGAGCCTAAATCCTAAGAAAATAAATACAAAACTTAATCCTAGTCTTCGCTGCATTTTTCTTTGCTGAAACCCATATTTATAGCCAAAAACCAAACGAGTAGGATCCCGAGAAGATTGGGGGAGCAAACGCTCCCCCAACAACTTCTGTTTGGCCGCGGAAACGCGACTTGGGCCGCGTTTCCGCGGCCCTGGTGTGGCCAGGTGGCCACACCCAAGGGGGGCAGGTTGCTGGTTTGGTGTTTGGCCCGTATATGCTGCTGGTTTTCTGGTTTCTGCTCCAAACTGTTGACGAAACAGCCTTGATTTTGTGGCTTCAATCGCTCGATTCAGGGAGGATTTTTCTCAACCTCTTGATTTGCCAAGATTTAGCCCAGATTTCTTCATTTCAAATTTATTCTGAATTAATTCAGAATTTGGTCGGCTTTTGGGCTTGTTTCTCCTTTCTTTCTTTAAGCACTTGGGCCTACATTTAGCAAAGAAAAAGAAAACTTATTAATAGAATTTATTAGCTAACAAGTGTGGTAAAGTGACAATATAAATGCAATATATGTGACAAATCACACCCCCACACTTATCTTTTACTCGCCCTCGAGCAAAACATCAGACTAGCTCAAATCAATTATTAGACCACTTTCGCAGGTCACTCGATTGCACTGAGCATGTGCAACAAGCCGTTAAGCCTCTAGGTTACCCCTAGAGGACGAGTTTTGTCTCGTGAGGGTTTTCAGCGGATTACACCCACAAAATCCAAAAAGAAAGAGAAAAAAGTTAGTATTTTCGAAAAGCATTTTTTTTCTTTTTTTTTTCCTTTTTTTTTTTTTTTTTTTGGAAGGAGAAAATATTTGAAGTATATTTGTGAGAGTTTAAGTAATCTATAAGTTATAGGAATATCAAATTTATCATTCCTAAACTTAGTCTCTATTCAAGAACATGTCATCAATTAAAGTAAGGAGTCAAATTGTACTTCTCATCTAGTCTATTAATTTACCCTGAGTCGTATGCACCATCGTGACTGTGAAGTTTACTAAGGGTTCTTCAACATTAACTCCTATGCCTTATATTTATTTATTTTTTGTGAAATTTATTCCTCAATTTCATTAGGCTTTCTAATCTGCCCATGTAACAAGCATTCAGTCGGTGACACCCAAACCGGACAGTTTTAGGGCACTAGGTGAGAAAACACCCCTAAGGACTTAAATACTCGAGCAGATAAGGCCACGAAACCAAGGTTTTTATTTATACGATGTACCCCTTTTAGGCGTGAATACTTATGCTTCATGAGGCATAAATACCCAGCTTAATCAGAGGATACACATTTTTTTTTCAAACTTATCTAATTATCTTTTGCATAAATACTAAGGCTTGCTTAGGCCAAAGCACCTAGCTAATAATTAGACTTTTTTTTTATATTTTTTTATAAGGCATAAGAGTCTCTGTTTTTAAACCCTAAGTGTGTAAGTGTATTTTGTGTGCATATGTCATCAAGGTAAATATCAAGACTAAATTACTTTCCCAAGGTTTCTTCCTGACCCTAAAATCAAACAAGTTATCTTATTTTGACCAAGTGTAAGAAATCCTAATTATGATTCTCCTATTCCTTAAAATTGACTTAAATGCTTACAAAAAATATATCAAAATATTGTCTACCCTTTCAAAAAAGTTTTTTTTATATATATCCATTTTTTTAATATATAAATCCATTTTTTACCCTCCCCCACACTTATCTCATGCATTGTCCCCAATGTATGAAAGAAATGTATAAGTGCATGAAATAAAATGGAAAGGAGGAAAGTTACCGATACACTGGGTCAAAAAGACCCATTGCCGTTTCATTTACCGGCACCGATTCCCAGAAAGGTTTAAGGCGTTGACCATTTATCTTAAAGTCATTTCCATTCTTGGGGTCACTGATCTCAATGCACTGTGTGGAAACACAGTTTTTACAATGAATGGCCCAGTCCATCTCGATTTCAATTTTCCTGGAAAAAGCTGAAGCCTAGAATTATAGAGCAAGACTTTTTGTCCAGGGACAAAGGTTTTTCTGATGATGTGCTTGTCATGGAAAATCTTGACTCTATCTTTAGTGATCCTAGCATTTTCATAGGCCTCATTTCTCAATTCCTCCAATTCGGAAAGTTGTAATTTCCGAAGGTCACCGGCCTTAGTCAAGTCGAAATTCAACTGCTTGATTGCCCATAAGGCTCGGTGCTCTAACTCAACGGGCAAGTGACAAGGTTTGCCATAAACTAACCTATAGGGAGACATTCCTAGAATCATCTTGAAAGCTGTCCTGTAGGCCCATAGAGCATCTACAAGTTTGATGGACCAATCTTTCCGGTTTTGGTTCATAGTTTTCTCCAATATAAGCTTGACTTGTCTATTTGAAACCTCAACTTGCCCACTGGTTTGAGGATGATAAGGTGTGGACAACTTGTGAGTTATGGCATACTTTCGCATAAGGGCTTCAAAAGATCTATTGCAAAAGTGAGTGCCGTTATCATTGATGATAGCACGAGGGGTTCCGAAGCGGAAAAAAATGTTCTCTTTCAAAAACTTTATGACAACTTTGTTATCATTAGTTTTACAAGGAATGGCTTCTACCCACTTGGACACGTAATCCACAGCAACTAATATGTATTGGTTCCCAAATGAATTAGGAAATGGACCCATAAAGTCGATGCCCTAAACATCAAAGAGTTATATTTCTAGGATTGGGTTGAGGGGCATCATATTTCGGCTTGAAATCCTTCCTACCATTTGGCATCTAGGGCACGTCTTGTAAAATTTATAAGCATCCTTGAACAGAGTGGGCCAATAAAACCCACTTTGTAGCACTTTTTCAGCAGTCTTGCGGGGATCAAAGTGTCCACCGCATGCAAGTTCATGACAGAAGGATAGAACACTCTTAACCTCCTCATCGGGAATGCATCTCCTAATAATTTGGTCAGAACAGTACTTGAAAAGGTACGGTTCCTCCCAAAAGAAATACCGGACTTGGGACAAGAACCGGTACACATCGTTTTTGGACCAATGAGACGGAGTTTGGTTTGTGACTAAGTAATTCACTATATCAGCAAACCAAGGTTCCCTAGAGATAGATAAGAGATGTTCATCAGGAAAATCCTCATTTATGGGTAATTCGTTGCATGGAGAATTAGGGATTCATGAGAGGTGGTCAGCAACGACATTTTCTACGCCTTTCTTATCTCGAATCTCAAGATCGAATTCTTGAAGAAGGAGGATCCAATGAATGAGTCGGGCTTTGGCATCCTTCTTCATCATGAGGTACCTAAGCGCAGAATGATCGGTGAAAACGGTGGTTTTGGACCCTAGTAGGTAGGGACGAAACTTCTCTAAGGCAAACACTACTGCCAAGAATTCCTTCTCGGTCGTAGTGTAGTTCATTTGAGCATCGTTGAGAGTCCTACTAGAGTAGTAGATCACATGCTGCTTGTTATCAATGCGTTGTCCTAGGACAGCGCCTATGGCAAAATTGGAAGCATCGCACATGATCTCAAACGGCTTAGACCAATCCGGTGCAGATATGATTGGTGCAAAAATAAGCTCTCTCTTAAGCTTCTCCCAAGAGTTTATGCATTCAACATCGAAAGTGAAGGAACATCCTTAGATAACAGATTAGTCAAGGACCTAGCAATTTTGCTAAAATCCTTGATAAATTGTCGGTAAAAACCAGCATGTCCTAAGAAGGATCTAATGTCCTTAACGCATTTGGGCATGGGAAGCTTAGCAATAACTTCGATTTTGGCTCTATCCACTTCAATTCCTTTCTTGGAGATTTCATGACCCAAGACAATTCCATGTTTTACCATGAAGTGGCATTTCTCCCAGTTCAGTGTCAGATTTTTCTCAGCACAACGTTGGAGGACGAGTTCTAGATGGTGGAGACATTGAGTGAATGAATCTCCGTAGATGGAGAAATCATCCATGAAGATTTCTAAGAAGCGTTCTACCATATCAGAGAAAAGACTTAACATGCAACGTTGAAACGTTGCTGGGGATTGCATAAGCCGAAGGGCATTCGACGATAAGCAAATGTCCCAAATGGACATGTGAACGTAGTCTTTTCTTGGTCCTCAGGAGCGATAGGGATCTGGTTATAGCCCGAGTAACCATCCAAGAAACAGTAATACTCGTGACCCGCCAAACGTTTAAGCATTTGATCAATGAAGGGAAGTGGAAAATGGTCCTTACGAGTTGCAGCATTTAGTTTCCTATAGTCAATGCAAACTCAAATCTTCATGGGAAGTCGAGTTTGAACTAACTCTTTGTTCTCGTTTTCCACTACGGTGAAACCAGATTTCTTTGGGACCGCGTGGACAGGACTGACCTATTGGCTATCAGAAATGGGATAAATTATCCCATTGTCTAAGAGTTTATTATTTCAGCATGAACAACCTCTTGCATTATAGGGTTTAACCTACGCTGCGGGTCTCTCTTAGGTGTGGCGTCTTCATTGAGATGAATGCGATGTTGAACGATGGTTGGACTTAATCCCTTGATATCAGTCATAGTCCACCCAATGGCTTCCCTATGTTTTCTTAGAATAGCTTTCAGATCTTCTTCTTCCCCGTCATTTAAATGGGAGGCAATGATGACAGGAAAGGTCTCTTGTTCGCCTAGATAGGCGTACTTGAGATGCGCAGGTAGGGATTTCAATTCTAAGGAAGAGGAAGGCTCATTAGAAGGACTAGTCAAATCTGTTGGCTCCATTGTTAGTGAAATAGGGTTGGAGGCCCAATTCACGGCAGAATCTACAACCTGATCAAGATTAAAGTCGTCAGACTCTAACCCGAACTCACTCTCCATTTCTGATTCCAATTCTTCCCCGTGTTCACTTGTCAAGTTCTCAATAAGGTTGACTTCAAATGTTTGGTCCTCAATATCGCGTGGTTGTTTTCCTAGATTGAAGACATTGACTTCTCTAGTCATGTCCCCAAAGGTTAACCTCATAGACCCATTCCTATAATTGATGATGGCATTAGCAGTAGCAAGGAATGGTCGACCTAGGATGACAGGAGTTTGAGCCCTACGATTGGAGTTGGACACAGGTTGTGTCTCTAGAACTATGAAATCGACAGGGTATATGAACTCTCCTACCCGGATCAGGACATCATTAATCTCCCCTTTTGGAACTTTAACAGAACGATCAGCCAGTTGGATGGTGACTCGAGTTGGACTAAGATCGCCCAACCTGAGTTGTTGATAAACAGAGAATGGAAGCAAGTTGATACTTGCCCCCAAGTCAAGAAGTGCACGACTAATCTCGGCTTGTCCTATTGTGCAGGAAATGGTGGGACTACCTGGATCCTTGTACTTGACAGGGATAGGACCCGATAATAGCTCACTAATATTAGTGGCTAAGAAGACCTTCTTTGGAACATTAGTCTTTCTCTTCTTGGTGCACATGTCCTTAAGAAACTTAGCATAGGAAGGAACTTGTTGGATAGCATCAAGGAGTGGCACATTTATCTTCACTTGGTTAAACATCTCGATTATCTTGTCCATGTGAGGATTTTGCTTGTTATTTTTCAGCCTATTAGGGAATGGTACTATAGGCTGGTGCACTTGGCTGGCTGACTTGTCTTTTTCAGATTTGTCAGAATTGGAAGAACTTGGATTTGATGAGGTGGAAGCTTGATTATGGTTGTGCTGAATGGGATTGGGTGGTGTTGACACTTGGTTATCAACTCTCTTTCCTGACCTCAATGTATGAACAATATTATATTGATTGAATGAAGGATCCTCAGCCAAATGAGCTTGTTGGGAATTCCTTGGATTGGTGACTGGCTGACTAGGCAGGGTACCCTTTTGTCTCTCATTCTGTGGGTTGGCTAGTTGACTCATTTGAACCTCTAACCTCTGAATGGTTTGCATGAGAGAGTCTTGGTTTTTCATATATCGTTCCATGTTTCTTTCAAAGTCAGTCATTCTCCTTTCTAATTGAGGATTCTGGAAGGAGGATTATGGAGCTTGATTAGGAAAGTTATGTTGATAATTCGGAAAGTTTGGTGGATGGTTGGGAGAATTATTATGGAAATTGGAGAAGTTGGGTTGATGATTGGAAGAATTATTACCATGATGGAAGTGGCTAGCATGATTTGATCGTGAATGGTCAGAGTTATTCTGGCTCCATGAGAAATTAGGGTGATTTCTCCAGCTGGGATTGTACGTTGGAGCGTAAGGGTTATTGTTCGGCCTTGAAAAGGCCGCATTCATCGGTTCATGGTCAGATTGCTGAGCCTGAAACACTGGGCACTCCTCGAACACATGATTCATGGCTTGACAGTAAGTGCAGCCCGGTGTTGGAAATTGGTTCGGGCTGACTTGATTGACTGGACTTGGTTCTTTCGTTTCTAGAGCTTCCAGTCTTCTAGCCAGGTTAGCTAACTTAGCCTCATTAGCGATGGACGATTCGATGGAATGGAGACCTCCTTTTGAAGAGATGGAGTTAGGATTTCTAGAGGTCTCACTAGCAGATTCCCATTGGATGGTCTTCTCAGCTAAATTTTCATACAAATCCCATCCTTCATCTTCATCTTTCTGCAAGAAACCCCCTTGGCACATACTTTCTAAGAGGGTTTTGGTGGAATAGTCTAAACCGTCATAGAGAATTTGCCATTGTCGCCATTTCTCTATTCCATGGTGTGGACATTGGACAAGGAGGTCCTTAAAGCGTTCAAAGTACCTCCAGAATGGTTCACTGGGTTCTTACTTAAATTGCATGATCGTCTTCCTAATGAGAGCGGTTTTATGGATAGGATAGAATTTCTTCAAGAAAACCTTGATGAAACCATCCCAAGACGTGATGGAACCGGCTGCTAAGCTATAGAGTCACTTCTTTGCTAGTTCCTTAAGTGCAAAAAGGATAAATCTCAACCTAATAGCATCGTCTACAAGGTGTGGGATTTTCATCATTAGATATACTTCCTCAAATCTCTTATGAAGAAGTAGGCACCTTCGGACTCTAGGCCATGAAACTTGGGGAGTGTGTTGATGAATTGAGGCTTGAGCTCGAAATTGTATTCACCAACCGATGGAAGTGAAATGCAAGATGGAAGTGAGGTCCTAATGGGGTAGAACCTATCCTGCAGTGATGTTGATTGAGCCTTTACCGGATATGGACTTGGTTCAAACTTGGGTGGTGATGTGTTTCTAGTCAACCTAGATGAATTAGGGTCTCTCGACCACACTTGCATACACAAACACAATCACAATCACAACAAGTTCAAACAACAGTCAACAATAGAAATCAACCAAGCCTAGTCTAAGGTAACCTCGACCTAGACAACTCCTAACTGGTTGATTGTCCACAAGAGGTAGAATGTAGACTTTGACCACAAGCTAATCAGCCAGGTCAGGGCAAGATTGGTGGGAGGTTTTCCGTCAAAGACGTTCCTTAATTAAATAACCACCAATCTTCGGGCTTTCGGCCCTCAATCCCCTTCCTAGACACTGATTTGGTAGGAGTCAATTTCCAACACCTTCCCTCTTTAGGATAATCTCCTAGTGAGTTTCAGATGTCCCTAAGGCCAACGTCTATCAGATTTTATTTAGGCTTAGGTTTGTGAGTGCTTGGAGATGGTTTGTGGGCTAAGGGTAATGACTTCCCCACCTTATCTTGACTTAGATTTTTGCCCTTAGAATTTATTTGTGCAAAGTGTGCAAGATATAGAAAAGTAGCATTCAAAAGCAAATATCACCCAAGAATGTTTCCTAAACTATATGCTATGCATACATACCTTGTCTCCAGCTCTCTTCAACAGTAAAGTAAAGGAATTGAAAAGACTCGTGCCTAGAATGCAAACGTCTAATCAATTTTTTTAACTTTTCAACAAGTGTTTTACTGTTGACTTAAAACAGGGATGTTGGATAGCAGAAATAGCACAAATATGACATATAAAAACTGAAATTTTTGTGAGCAATATGTCCTGCAAAAAAAAGTTTTTAGTAGTCCAATGAATTTTTTAGATTTTGCAAAGCAATTTCTTGAAATTCTGTTTCCTACTTTCGAGAGTAGGGGCACAGTATTTGCAAGTCTTCTTGGCAAAGCTTGATTGCTAATTCTTGATCTTCAAGTCCTGAAACAACACACAAAACTTGTTAAAACAACTACACCGTTCCCTCCCCGGCAACGGCGCCAAAAATTGATTGCTAAAAGAAAGACACAATCAAAAAAGTTTAAGAATATACCGTGTAGCTTGTGGCTAACGGGTCGTGTCCACAAGGAGGGATGCGATGGAAGCTTTTCAGTGAATCGTTTAGAAACAAGGAGTTGTGTTCGTTTTTTATGAAAACGAGAATGGAAAGAAAGAGATGAATGAAAGAAAAATTGCAACTTTTAGAAAAGGTTTTGGAGAAGGTGATTTAGAAAGCTTAGAAATTGTTTTGTTGTTTGTAATAATAAAGAAAGTCTGGGCTCACTATCTCACTACTCAATTGTTCATTCTTCTCTTAAAATGTTAAGTCCCTCAAGTGATCATTTGCAAAACTTAAAGTTGATTTTTAGAAAGATTTAAGTAAAGCACATAAGACAGTTAGAAGAGTTGAGTCTTTTTCTTCAAGAAATCGTTAGAATCGAATATTAAAACATCAAGCGCGAAGAAGCAAGAATGAATTAAAAACGATTCAAGACATGTTCGTGAAAGAGTTGTGAATTCAACCATCCATACCCATCCTCATGTGCCTTCAAGAACACTTTCAAAAAGAAAGGCTTTTAAGTGAGGCATGCATATGAGTCATCGGGTCTTTTTCTTTTTAAAAACAGAAGAGAAGAAGAACAAGAGAGAGTTCGATAGCTAGCCCAGAAAAATGTTTAGTGATCCATAGAAAACAACGAAGACAACATAAACATTATGCAAACCATACCGTACTGCAAGTGGAAGAAAACTTGGCTCGACTTTTGTATTGCTGTCACTTCAATCTTCAAGTACAAGCTCTCAGTCCTCTCTCTCACAAATTTTGATACTGGACTACAAATTAAAAAGCAAGATTACAACTTTCGTTCTAGCTAACAAAGAGCCTAAATCCTAAGAAAATAAATAAAAAACTTAATCCTAGTCTTCGCTGCATTTTTCTTTGCTGAAACCCATATTTATAGCCAAAAACCAACGAGTAGGATCCCGGGAAGATTGGGGGAGCAAACGCTCCCCCAACAACTTCTGTTTGGCCGCAGAAATGCGGCTTGGGCCGCGTTTCCGCGGCCCTGGTGTGGCCAGGTGGCCACACCCAAGGGGGGCAGGTTGCTGGTTTGGTGTTTGGCCCGTATATACTACTGGTTTTCTGGTTTCTGCTCCAAACTGTTGATGAAACAGCCTTGATTTTATGTCTTCAATCGCTCGATTCAGGGAGGATTTTTCTTAACCTCTTGATTTGCCAAGATTTAGCCCAGATTTCTTCATTTCAAATTTATTCTAAATTAATTCAGAATTTGGTCGGCTTTTGGGCTTGTTTCTCCTTTCTTTCTTTAAGCACTTGGGCCTACATTTAGCAAAGAAAAAGAAAACTTATTAATAGAATTTATTAGCTAACAAGTGTGGTAAAGTGACAATATAAATGCAATATATGTGACAAATCAACAAGTATGGCCAAAATTTTTCTAACGTAAAGACAACGGCCAAGAATTTCTTCTCAGTCGTTATATAATTCTGTTGGGCGTCATTCAAAGTCCTACTCGAGTAATAAATCACGTGCTGCTTATTGTCGATGCGCCGTCCTAGAACAGCGCCAATAGCAAAATTAGAGGCATCGCACATGATTTCAAACGATTGGACACAATTAGGAGCAGAAATAATAGGCGCAGAAATAAGTTCTTGCTTAAGCTTCCCCCATGACTTGAAACATTCATCATTAAAATCAAAGGGCACGTCCTTTGCGAGCAGGTTGGTTAAAGGCCTAGCGATTTTGCTAAAAATCCTTAATGAACCATCAGTAGAACCCAGCATGCCCTAGAAAGGATCTAATATCCTTGATGCTTTTGGGTGGTGAAAGCTTAGCAATCACTTCTACTTTAGCCTGTCCACTTCTATGCCTCTCCTAGAAATCTCATGGCCTATGACAATCCCCTGTCTCACCTGAAGTGACATTTCTCCCAGTTTAGAGTTAGATTCTTCTCCTTGCATCTTTGCAGAACTAACTCTAGGTGATGAAGACACTGATTAAATGAATCTTCATAGATGGAGAAGTCATCCATGAAAATCTCAAGAAAACGTTCCACCATGTCAGAGAACAAACTGAGCATGCACCGTTGGAATATCGCAGGAGCATTGCATAATCCAAAGGATATGCGTCGATAAGCGAAGGTTCCGAATGGACAGGTGAACGTAGTTTTTTCCTGGTCTCTGCAGCAATGGGGATTTGATTGTATCCCGAGTACCCATCAAGGAAGCAGTAGTATTCATGTCCAACCAAGCGTTCAAGCATTTGGTCGATGAAGGGTAGCGGGAAGTGGTCTTTACGGATAGCTGCGTTCAACTTTCTATAGTCGATACAAACACGAACCTTGGTAGGCAGTCTTGTTTGTACCAACTCTTTTTCCTCATTTTCAACCACCGTAAAGCCAGCTTTCTTTGGGATCGCATGAACAGGGCTAACCCATTGGCTATCAGAAATAGGATAAATAATCCCATTATCTAATAGTTTCAATATTTCCGCTTTAACTGCCTCTTGCATGAGTAGGTTAAGCCTGCATTGTGGGTCCCTCCTAGGGGTTGCTTCATCGGTTAAATGAATTCTATGTTGCACTATGGCTGGACTTATCCCTTTGATACCCTTCATCGTCCATCCAATGGTATCCCTATGTTTTTTCAGAATAGACATTAAGTTGTCCTCTTGTTGCTCAGTCAGGTGGGATGCTATGATGACTGGCAGGTTTCTCTTCCGCCCGGTAGGCGTACTTGAGGTGTTTAGGTAAGCTTTTTAGCTCTAGGGAAGGTGTTGCTTCATTGGAGGTAATATCTAGACTTTCATTCCCGTGATGAGGTACACTTGGGCTGAACGCCCAATCCACTGCCGAATCTACGATCTGGTCAAGATTAAAATCCTCAGATGTCAGATCAAACTCTGCCTCTGTTTCTATTTTCATGCTTTCCTCATGCTCACTGGTCAGATTTTCAATGAAATTGACCTCAAAAGTCTGATCATTGACATTCCTAGGTTGTCTTCCAAGATTGAAGACATTGACTTCCTTCGTCATATCTCCAAAGGTCAATCGCATGGACCCATTTCTACAGTTGATTATGGCATTGGCTATAACAAGGAAAGGACACCCTAAGAACAAAGAATTTTGAAAGAAGAAAAATCCAGAAAGAATTTAAAAAGAGATCTAACTAAAAATAAATAAAGTAGAAAGAGTAGAAATATAAATAAAATAATAAAATAATAAAAATATAGAAATGTAATTGAATGTAAGAGATATCAATAATAACACGTGACTCATGCGAAATATGTGATCCATGTGAAAGAAACCCCAATATAATGTTACATAGCCAACCATTCATAGGGCTGCTAATTGAGCGAATAGTCGAGCTTTGACTATAAAAACAAGTCTTTCTGTCACAACAATCTGGGCCATACAAGTCTTTCTCAACTTTGATGAGTAAGACGCTTCTAGAGAACTTATTTGCTGATAATTAATTATAAAGTATCGGTTAGTGTAGAAATTTAATATCTTTAATGTGAAACATACGTCTAGCGACCAACAGGTTAACCATCAGTTGATGAAGACTTTGACAAAGCCTATATTATCGACAAAAGAAAAAGACATTCACTGTTGAGTCAGCCAATAATACAAGAATTTACTTAGCCAACTAGTATTTTACATCCACCCAACATGTCTCTGACTCAAGATCGTATCAATCAACACTTGTTTACTTACCCTTTCCTCTTCTGAAACAAAATGGCCAAGAAAGAATTCTTCTGGCGCCTTTCCATTTCAACAGTGCTTCAGCTAATAATCATCCAATCCTTATTTCCTTGCCTCTATTCAGAGAATTGGAATGAAAGCTGCATACAAAGTTAGAGAACAACCCTTCTCTCCTTCAAAGCGGGCCTCTAATGAAAGAGAATAATAGAATGTAACCAATAAAATAAAAAATCTAGAAACAGATGAAGGTAGAACTAAAATAAAAGAAAACAAAGAATTTTTGAAAGAAGAAAAATCCAGAAATAATTTAAAAAGAGATCTAACTAAAAATAAATAAAGTAGAAAGAATAGAAATATAAATAAAATAATAAAATAATAAAAATATAGAAATGTAATTGAATGTAAGAGATATCAATAATAACACGTGACTCATGCGAAATATGTGATCATGTGAAAGAAACCCCAATATAATGTTACGTAACCAACCATTCATAGGGCTGCTAATTGAGCGAATAAGTCGAGCTTTGATTATAAAAACAAGTCTTTCTGTCACAGCAATCTGGGCCATACAAGTCTTTCTCAACTCTGATGAGTAAGACGCTTCTAGAGAACTTATTTGCTGATAATTGATTATAAAGTATCAGTTAGTGTAGAAATTTAATATCTTTAATGTGAAAGATACGTCTAGCGACCAACAGGTTAACCATCAGTTTATGAAGACTTTGACAAAGCCTATATTATCGACAAAAGAGAAAAGATGTTCATTGTTGAGTCAACCAATAATATAAAAATTTACTTAGCCTACTAATATTTTACATCCACCTAACATGTCTCTGAATCAAGATCGTATCAATCAACACTTGTTTACTTACCCTTTCCTCTTTTGAAACAAAATGACCAAGAAAGAATTCTTCTAGCGCCTTTCCATTTCAACAGTGCTTCAGCTAATAATCATCCAATCCTTATTTCCTTGCCTCTATTCAGAGAATTGGAATGAAAGCCGCATACAAAGTTAGAGAACAACCCTTCTCTCCTTCAAAGCAGGCCTCTAATGAAAGAGAATAATAGAATGTAACCAAAAAAAATAAAAAATCTAGAAACAGATGAAGGTAGAACTAAAATAAAAGAAAACAAAGAATTTTTGAAAGAAGAAAAATCCAGAAATAATTTAAAAAGAGATCTAACTAAAAATAAATAAAGTAGAAAGAATAGAAATATAAATAAATAATAAAATAATAAAAATATAGAAATGTAATTGAATATAAGAGATATCAATAATAACAAGTGACTCATGCGAAATATGTGATCCATGTGAAAGAAACCCCAATATAATGTTACGTAACCAACCATTCATAGGGCTGCTAATTGAGTGAATAAGTCGAGCTTTGATTATAAAAACAAGTCTTTCAGTCACAGCAATCTGGGCCATACAAGTCTTTCTCAACTTTGATGAGTAAGACGCTTCTAGAGAACTTATTTGCTGATAATTAATTATAAAGTATCAATTAGTGTAGAAATTTAATATCTTTAATGTGAAAGATACGTCTAGCGACCAACAGGTTAACCATCAGTTGATGAAGACTTTGACAAAGCCTATATTATCGACAAAGAGAAAAGACATTCACTGTTGAGTCAGCCAATAATACAAAAATTTACTTAGCCCACTAGTATTTTACATCCACCCAACATGTCTCTGACTCAAGATCGTATCAATCAACACTTTTTTACTTACCCTTTCTCTTCTAAAACAAAATGGCCAAGAAAGAATTCTTCTGGCGCCTTTCCATTTCAACAGTGCTTCAGCTAATAATCATCCAATCCTTATTTCCTTGCCTCTATTCAGAGAATTGGAATGAAAGCTGCATACAAAGTTAGAGAACAACCCTTCTCTCCTTCAAAGCGGGCCTCTAATGAAAGAGAATAATAGAATGTAACCAAAAAAATAAAAAATCTAGAAACAGATGAAAGTAGAACTAAAATAAAAGAAAACAAAGAATTTTTGAAAGAAGAAAAATCCATAAATAATTTAAAAAGAGATCTAACTAAAAATAAATAAAGTAGAAAGAACAGAAATATAAATAAAATAATAAAATAATAAAAATATAGAAATGTAATTGAATGTAAGAGATATCAATAATAACACGTGACTCATGTGAAATATGTGATCCATGTGAAAGAAACCTCAATATAATGTTACGTAACCAACCATTCATAGGGCTGCTAATTGAGCGAATAAGTCGAGCTTTGATTATAAGAACAAGTCTTTCTGTCACAGCAATCTGGGCCATACAAGTCTTTCTTAACTTTGATGAGTAAGACGCTTCTAGGGAACTTATTTGCTGATAATTAATTATAAAGTATCAGTTAGTGTAGAAATTTAATATCTTTAATGTGAAAGATACGTCTAGCGACCAACAGGTTAACCATCAGTTGATGAAGACTTTGACAAAGCCTATATTATCGACAAAAGAGAAAAGACATTCACTATTTGAAAAACACATAGAGGGGGGTGAATAGGTGTGAATGCTAATCTAACAATCTTTTTAAACAATTATGAATGAATGATGCAACGATCACTCAAAACAAGACTAAGAGCCGAATACCCGGTGAAGGGTTCTGAACTCCTTCCTCGTGATTCCTCTAAATAAGAGTTGGAGGTGCGTATTGCAATCTTGTTGTATGAGTTATGATCGACAATATATCAAGAAATGAATAATATGCAATGATGATGTGTACCCAAGATATATCACAAGTAATGAAGGCAATATCACAAACTAGAAACAATGAGTAAAGGATAGCAATTGAAAGTAAAGCGAAATAGAGAGCAAGAGCAAAAGACAATCGCAAACACAAGTATTTGTTTTGAGGTTCGAGCCACCGCTCTACTCCCCGCTTTCACCTCCGTGAAGGGTTTCCACTATCCACCGAGGACGCTTACAAGGTCTACCAAAGACCGGAGCACCGAGCTCCACCACTTACAAGAACCTCTACCGAAGAGGTGTCTCCACAAGATGAACAAAGAGTAACAAGTAGCCAAGTGATCTCTAAAATGATCACAAACTCTTTACAAACACTTCTCTCTTTACAACTTCCTTATAGATTGAGTAGGGAATTTTTGGCTCTAAGAAGTGTAGTGAGAAAAACTCAGTTGTAGAATGATTTTTGCTAGAAAACACAACTGAAAACAAGCTCAAGAATGAATGAGAAAATTGGAGAGCTTTAAACACTTTTCTTCTCTTTTTAAACTTTGAAAACTTAAGGATTTTTCTTGGTGTCTTGCAAGAACCTATTTTCCTCTATTTATAGGGAGAGGAATAGGTTAAAAACAATTTATTTTAAGCTTATTTGATCTGGAAAAGTTCTCCAAAAACTCAGAAAAAATCTGCCAAAAATAGATTAAGAAAACAGAATTCAGATTGCACCAAAGAGGAAAGAGCCGTTGGCACTTTGCAGGCCTGGCGGTCGACCGGTACGGTCGGCCGTCCGCCCTGCTGGCAAGGAGCCGTTGGGCTCGGGTCGACCGCTCGGTCGACCGTCCTCTAAAATAAAACACAGTTTCCTGAAGGCAGTCGACCGGCTGGTCGACCCAGAAAACCCGAGAGCAAGACTGCTTTCAGTCGGTCGACCCGGCGGTCGGCCGACAGACATGCACAAGCGTGCACGTCCTGATACAAGCGCCGGTCGACCGGTCCGGTCGCCGGTCTTGCCTGAAACAGAAACACAGCGAGAGACAGAACTTGGAATTTTTTGTAAAAACATTTTGAAGTAAGGATAGCTAAGTATCATGCTAGAAAGAGTATACATACATGATTTAAACAAGATATTCATTGTGTAAGAAGTTGGAATCATGTATATGTACTAAGGCATGAAACTTAGAAACAAAAGCTTTAAACATGAAAAACTTGTATACAAAAATGTGTGTGTGTATCCTAGAGCCAATTTTTCAAAACTTCAAACTTTACAAACTATTTCTTACATTGGTTCTAAAGGACTACAAGTTCTTCAAGAGGGCTTCTCCATATGATCTTGCAAGCTTGATACTTGAGCCCGAATGGAGGTGACTTGCGTCAAAACACCTTCCTTTAGGGAAGAAAACTTCTAGTTTTATTAGAACCCTGAAACACACTGAAACAACAAACATGATTAGTACAAATAACTATATATGTTTTGTAATCATCAAAACACACTAAAAACGGGTGATTGTAACCTTGGGCGAACAAGCTCCCCCTTTTTGATGATGACAAAACATATAGGTTATTTAAACAAAAATGGAAGAAGAGCTTGGAAGCTCCCCCTCAAATAATGCTATGTATAAAGAATGACTATGAAAAGCAAGATACAAAAAAAACATTGAAAACACAATAGTTTTTGTCAAAAACTCAAATAAACAATAAACAACAAACTTATTCTTTTTAAACAACAAACTTATTCTTTTTCTCCCCCTTTTTGTCATAAATCAAAAAGGGTAAAAAAAATGTTTTAAGAATCCATAATGCAAACATTCAACTCACCACAAATAAAAGAGAATCTAGCATAATCTAATGGTTTAGTAAAAATATCGGCAAGTTGAAAATCGGTAGAAACATAACAATATCAATATCACCTTTCTCATAATGATCTCTAAGAAAGTGATACCTAATGTCAATGTGTTTGGTTTTACTATGTTGATTTGCATTCTTTGTCATATGAATAGTACTAGTATTATCACAAAATATTTTAACATGATTAAAATGCAAATCATAGTCAAGGAGAGTATGTTTCATCCAAAGAACTTGTGCACAACAAGCTCTGGCTGCAACATACTCCGCCTCGGCGGTTGACAGGGCTACCGAATTTTACTTTTTGGAAGATCAAGATACAAGACAATTACCAAGGAATTGACATGTTCCACTTGTACTCTTCCTATCTACCCTACAACCCGCATAGTCGGCATCCGAAAAACTCGTCATTGAAAATTGACCGATTTTCGGATACCACAAACCCATTTCAATAGTGCCCTTAAGGTATCAATTATGCGTTTAACCGCAATTATGTGAGACTCTTTAGGACAAGATTGAAAACGTGCACAAAGACAAACTGAAAACATAATATCCGGCCTACTAACCGTTAAATATAGCAAACTACCAATCATGCTACGATAAAGTTTAATGTCTACACTTTTACCTTGTTCATCCTTATCAAGCTTTGTGGTTGTTGTCATGGGAGTTTTGCTCACTTTAGATCCTTCAAGCCCGAACCTTTTGATTAGTTCCTTTGTGTACTTGGCTTGATTGATGAAGATCCCATCTTTCCTTTGCTTGATTTGGAGTCCAAGGAAATAGTTGAGTTCCCCCATCATAGACATTTCAAATTCTTCCTTCATGCATGATTCAAAAACTTGGCAAAGAGATTCATTAGTAGAACCAAAAATAATATCATCTACATAAATTTGCACAATAAGAATATCATTTTCTACATGTTTTGTAAACAAAGTTGTATCAAATTTTCCTTTCTTAAAACCATTTGAAATTAAAAATGAAGAAAGTCTTTCATACCAAGCCCTAGGGGCTTGTTTTAAACCATAAAGAGCTTTATCTAATTTAAACACAAAATCCGGATGTGTAGGATCAACAAACCCGGGGGGTTGTTCAACATACACCTCCTCTTCAATAAAACCATTTAGAAAAGTACTTTTAACATCCATTTGAAATAAATTAAAATCTTTATATGAGGCAAATGCTAGTGTCATCCGTATGGCTTCAAGCCGTGCTACGGGTACAAAGGTTTCTTCAAAATCGATTCCTTCGATTTGAGTGTAACCTTGGGCAACTAACCTAGCTTTGTTTCTAATTACGTTACCCGATTCATCCAACTTGTTCTTAAAGATCTACTTAGTACCAATCGTTGGTCTATCGTGGGGCCTAGAAACAAGGTGCCAAACTTGGTTGCGCTCAAATTGATTGAGTTCCTCTTGCATGGCTAGCAACCAATATGAATCGGCCTCGGCTTCGAGGACGTTCTTGGGTTCAACATGAGAAATAAATGCATAATGACCACAAAAATCATGAAGTTTAGAGAGAGTGGTTACCCCTTTTGATACTTCACCTATGACAAGGTCCTTGGGATGATGAGGATTGTATCTCCAATCCTTTGGAAGTTGTTGAGTAGGCTCCACTTCATTTGTTTGATTTTCATTTCCTTGAGCCTCATCTACTTTAGCTTCACTTCCTTCATCATCCTTTGGCTTGTCTCCCATAGTAGGTGTATCTTCCAAGGTAACTTTCTTCAAACCTTCATCCAAAGCATCTATTTCTACAACATTCTTAACAAACAAATTAGATTCTTCAAACTTAACATGTATAGATTCCTCAATAGTCAAAGATGATCTATTGAAGATTCTATAAGCCTTGCTAGTGTTAGAATAACCAACAAAAATAGCCTCATAAGATCTAGCATCAAATTTTCCTAAATTATCTTTCGTATTTAAAACAAAGCACTTGCATCCAAAAACTTTGAAATATGAAACATTTGGCTTTCTAGAAAAGTACATTTCAAAAGAAATTTTTGAAGTATTTTTACACAAGAAAACACGATTTGATATATAGCATGATGTATTAACGGCCTCGGCCCACAAATAATGTGGGAGACCATATTCACTAAGCATTGTCCTAGCCATCTCTTGTAATGTTCGATTTTTCCGTTCAACTACTCATTTTGTTGTGGAGTTCTAGGACAAGATAGTTCATGCTTAATTCCTTGTTCTTCACAAAAAGTGGTAAAGGGTAGGTTAATGAACTCACCTCCTTTATCACTTCTTATTCTTAAAATTGAAGTATCTTTTTCCTTTTCAACTCTTTTCTTAAAGGCTTGAAAATGTGAAAAGGCTTGATTTTTATGTTCCAAAAGAAAACCCAAGTAAAGCGTGAAAAGTCATCAACCAAAACAAATGCAAAACGATTCCCACTTAGACTTTTGGTTTGAGTAGGACCAAATAAATCCATATGGATTAACTCCAAAGGACGTGATGTCATGATATCCTTAATTGACTTGAAAGAAGACTTGGTTTGTTTCCCAAATTGACATGCGTCACAAACCCGGTCCTTTTCAAAATTCAAACAAGGAATACCTTTCACCATTTCCTTTGTGTTTAACCTAGATATGTGGTCAAAAGAAATGTGGCCTAATCTTCTATGCCACAACCAAGAGTCCTCATTGAGGGCTTTTAAACAAGTAATATTACAAGACATATTAGACATATCAATCATATAAACATTATTTTCACGAAAACGGAAAACACACAAGTATTAGATATTCTATCAATTACTTTACAAACTACATTATCAAAAACAACATCAAAACCTTTATCACAAAGTTGACTAACACTCAATAGATTATGCTTGAGGCCATCAACTAAAACAACATTTTCTATTAAAGGGGATGTACCAAGTTCATTACCAATACCGATGATTTTACCCTTGGCATCATCTCCGAAGGTGACGGTGCCACCTTCATGGTATCTTGATAGGGTTGCAAAGTTGTTGATGTCCCAAGTCATGTGCCTTGAGCAACCACTATCAAGATACCACAATCCTCTACGTCTTTGGACCTTGGATGGTACCTACATCATTTAACAAAATTGTTGACTTTGGTACCCAAATTTTCTTGGGTCCTTGAAAGTTAGTGTTGCGAACCCAAACATTATGACGAGATGCACTTAATCTATCATAACAAAAATTAACTAAGTGACCTTTACGGCCACAATATGAACATGAAAACACTTTACCATACATGAATGCATGATGTGTGTGTGAAGTGTGAGCATGTTTATGGGGTTTGCCACGATGTAAAGGTTGTGTGGTATGAACAAGAGAATGAGCATGGAAAGTATTTTTCTTAGGGGCTTGTTTCTTAGGAAACATGGCCTCAATTTTCCTTTTATCAAACTCACAATTTTTTAAAACAATTCCTAATGAGTCTATTCTTTCTTTAAGCATGGTAATTTCATTAGAATCAACTAGTGGGGACTTGCCTTTATAAGAAATCTTGTACTTATCAAAATCATTTTGAGTAGTAACTAAAGTAGAGAGCAAGTCATCTTTTCTTTAGAAAGGGTAAATACTTGATGATTAAGAGACTCATTTTCCTTCTTCATTTTTAAGTACTTTTTCTTTAGAAAATCATAGTTATGTGATAATTCTACAAAAGCTTCTCCTAGTTCATCCATGGAAAGTTCATCATTAAAAGAAGTGGAAGGGGTTACCTTGCTTGTGCTTTCATTTGCCATGAAGCACATGTTGGCGGTGTCGATTTCCTCCTCAGATTCGCTCTCGGAATCCCATGTAGCCTTCATTGCTTTCTTCTTGAAGGGCTTCTTTGATGTGGAGGGTTTTACTTTATCCGGGCACTCCGCAACAATGTGACCCGGTCTTTGGCAATTGAAGCACATAATTTTTCTTTCTTCTTTGCCTCCTTGCCATCTCCTTCTTCTTGAAACTTAGCCTTATTGTACATCTCCGGACATTCTTCACAAGAAGTGAGAGCTCTTCGTCATCTTCTTCTTCATTGTTTTCGTCGGAGTGTGTGGATTGACTTTTGAAGGCAATAATTTTCTTCTTGGAAGGAGCCATGTCCTCCCCAGCTTTTCTCTCCATCTCATGGGTTTTGAGGTTCCCAATGAGACCAATTAGCTCCATCTTCTCCTTGTCATTGAGTTCCTTCAAGGTAGTTGCTTTCACTTCCCATGAAGGAGGAAGAGCCCGGATGATCTTTCTTACTTTTTGGTCGTTGTCGATACCATCACCTAGAGAAGAAAGTCCATTAGTGATCTTTGTAAATTTTGTAACCATATCATCTATGGTTTCATTCTCTTGCATGCAAAAGTTCTCATATTGGGACTGAAGAAGGTCTATCTTAGCCCTCTTCACTTGTGAAGTCCCCTCATGTGTCACTAACAAGTGTGTCCAAATCTCAAATGCGGATTTACAATGGATGACTCTAGCAATATCATTATCATTGAGGGCTTGAAGTAGTGCATAATGAGCCCTAGAGTTAGCATCAAATTCTTTGGTCTCAATTTCAGACCAAGTGGACACATCACCGGTGGGAGCACTAAAGGGTTTGGTAATGGCCTTTGCAACTCGACTTCCTAGAGATTGCAAGAAAACGGTCATCTTAACCTTCCATATGAGAAAGTTAAGTCCATCAAACTTAGGAGGGGTCTTAATACCATCGGCCATTTTTACTAAGTAAGAGTGAATGAGAAATGAATGAAGTGATTAGCAAATAGAGGATCTCTCTAAGGTTGTTAAGCCAAGAGCCTAGAGACCTATGCTCTAATACCAATTGAAAAACACCTAGAGGGGGGGTGAATAGGTGTGAATGCTAATCTAACAATCTTTTTAAATAATTATGAATGAATGATGCAGCGATCACTCAAAACAAGACTAAGAGCCGAATACCCGGTGAAGGGTTCTGAACTCCTTCCTCGTGATTCCTCTAAAGAAGAGTTGGAGGTGCGTATTGCAATCTTGTTGTATGAGTTATGATCGACAATATATCAAGAAATGAATAATATGCAATGATGATGTGCACCCAAGATATATCACAAGTAATGAAGGCAATATCACAAACTAGAAACAATGAGTAAAGGATAGCAATTGAAAGTAAAGCAAAATAGAGAGCATGAGCAAAAGACAATCGCAAACACAAGTATTTGTTTCGAGGTTCGAGCCACCGCTCTACTCCCCGCCTTCACCTCCGTGAAGGGTTTCCACTATCCACCGAGGACGCTTACAAGGTCTACCAAAGACCGGAGCACCGAGCTCCACCACTTACAAGAACCTCTACCGAAGAGGTGTCTCCACAAGATGAACAAAGAGTAACAAGTAGCCAAGTGATCTCTAAAATGATCACAAACTCTTTACAAACACTTCTCTCTTTACAACTTCCTTATAGATTGAGTAGGGAATTTTGGCTCTAAGAAGTGTAGTGAGAAAAACTCAGTTGTAGAATGATTTTTGCTAGAAAACACAACTGAAAACAAGCTCAAGAATGAATGAGAAAATTGGAGAGCTTTAAACACTTTTCTTCTCTTTTTAAACTTTGAAAACTTAAGGATTTTTCTTGGTGTCTTGCAAGAACCTATTTTCCTCTATTTATAGGGAGAGGAATAGGTTAAAAACAATTTATTTTAAGCTTATTTGATCTGGAAAAGTTCTCCAAAAACTCGGAAAAAATCTGCCAAAAATAGATTAAGAAAACAGAATTCAGATTGCACCAAAGAGGAAAGAGCCGTTGGCACTTTGCAGGCCTGGCGGTCGACCGGTACGGTCGGCCGTCCGCCCTGCTGGCAAGGAGCCGTTGGGCTCGGGTCGACCGCTCGGTCGACCGTCCTCTAAAATAAAACACAGTTTCCTGAAGGCAGTCCACCGGCTGGTCGACCCAGAAAACCCGAGAGCAAGACTGCTTTCAATCGGTCGACCCGGCGGTCGGCCGACAGACATGCACAAGCGTGCACGTTCTGATACAAGCGCCGGTCGACTGGTCCGGTCGGCTGGTCTTGCCTGAAACAGAAACACAGCAAGAGACAGAACTTGGAATTTTTTTGTAAAATATTTTGAAGTAAGGATAGCTAAGTATCATGCTAGAAAGAGTATACATACATGATTTAAACAAGATATTCATTGTGTAAGAAGTTGGAATCATGTATATGTACTAAGGCATGAAACTTAGAAACAAATGCTTTAAACATGAAAAACTTGTATACAAAAATATGTGTGTGTGTATCCTAGAGCCAATTTTCCAAAACTTCAAACTTTACAAACTATTTCTTACATGGTTCTAAAGGACTACAAGTTCTTCAAGAGGGCTTCTCCATATGATCTTGCAAGCTTGATACTTGAGCCCGAATTGAGGTGACTTGCGTCAAAACACCTTCCTTTAGGGAAGAAAACTTCTAGTTTTATTAGAACCCTGAAATACACTGAAACAACAAACATGATTAGTACAAATAACTATATATGTTTTGTAATCATCAAAACACGCTAAAAACGGGTGATTGTAACCTTGGGCCAACACTGTTGAGTCAGCCAATAATACAAAAATTTACTTAGCCTACTAGTATTTTACATCCACCCAACATGTCTCTGACTCAAGATCGTATCAATCAACACTTGTTTACTTTCCCTTTCCTCTTCTGAAACAAAATGGCCAAGAAAGAATTCTTCTGGCACCATTCCATTTCAACAGTGCTTCAGCTTATAATCTTTCAATCCTTATTTCCTTGCCTCTATTCAGAGAATTGGAAAGAAAGGTGCATGCAAAGTTAGAGATCAACCCTTCTCTCCTTCAACGCGGGCCTCTAATGAAAGTGAATAACCGAATGTAACCAAAAAAATAAAAACTAGAAATAGATGAAGGTAGAACTAAAAAAAAAGAAACAAAAAATTTTTGAAAGAAGAAAAATCCAGAAATAATTGAAAAAGAGATCTAATTAAAAATAAATAAAGTAGAAAGAATAGAAATATAAATAAAATAATAAAATAATAAAAATATAGAAATGTAATTGAATGTAAGATATATCAATAATATCAATAATAACACGTGACTCATGTGAAATATGTGATCCATGTGAAAGAAACTCCAATATAATGTTAACTAACCAACCATTCATAGGGCTGCTAATTGAGCAAATAAGTTGAGCTTTGATTAGAAAGACAAGTCTTTCTGTCACAGCAATCTAGGACATACAAGTCTTTCTCAACTTTGATGAGTAAGACGCTTCTAGAGAATTTATTTGCTGATAATTGACTATAAAGTATCAATTAGTGTAGAAATTTAACATCTTTAATGTGAAAGATACGTCTACCAACCAACAGGTTAACCATCAGTTGATGAAGACTTTGACAAAGGCTATATTATCGACAAAAGAGAAAGACATTCACTGTTGAGTCAGCCAATAATATGAAAATTTACTTCGCCTACTAGTATTTTACATCCACCCAACATGTCTCTGACTCAAGATCGTATCAATCAACACTTGTTTACTTACCCTTTCCTCTTTTGAAACAAAATGGCCAAGAAATAATTCTTCTGGAGGCTTTCAATTTCAACAGTGCTTCAGTTCATAATCATCCAATCCTTATTTCCTTGCCTCTATTCAGAGAATTGGAAAGAAAGCTGCATACGAAGTTAGAGAACAACCCTTCTCTCCTTCAAAGCGGGCCTCTAATGAAAGTGAATAATAGAATGTAACCAAAAAAAAAAAATCTAGAAATAGATGATGGTAGAACTAAAATAAAAGAAAACAATGAATTTTTGAAAGAAGAAAAATCCAGAAATAATTTAAAAAGAGATCTAACTAAAAAAAAAATAAAGTAGAAAGAATAGAAACATAAATAAAATAATAAAATAATAAAAATATAGAAATGTAATTAAATGTAAGAGATATCAATAATAACACGTGACTCATGTGAAATATGTGATCCATGTGAAAGAAACCCCAATATAATGTAACGTAACCAACCATTCATAAGGCTGCTAATTGAGCGAATAAGTCAAGATTTGATTAGAAAGACAAGTCTTTCTGTCACAACAATCTGGGCCATACAAGTCTTTCTCAATTTGATGAGTAAGACGCTTCTAGAGAATTTATTTGCTGATAATTGACTATAAAGTATTAGTTAGTGTAGAAATTTAACATCTTTAATGTGAAAGATACGTCTAGCGACCAATAGGTGAACCATCAGTTGATGAAGACTTTGATAAAGCCTATATTATTGACAAAAGAGAAATGACATTCACTGTCGAGTCACCCAATAATACGAAAATTACTTAGCCTACTAGTATTTTACATCCACCCGACAAGTCTCTGACTCAAGATCGTAACAATCAACACTTGTTTACTTAGCCTTTCCTCTTCTGAAACAAAATGGCGAAGAAAGAATTCTTCTGGCGCCTTTCCATTTCAACAGTGCTTCAGCTCATAATCATCCAATCCTTATTTCCTTGCCTCTATTCAGAGAATTGGAAAGAAAGTCACATACAAAGTTAGAGAACAACCCTTTTCTCCTTCAAAGCGGGCCTCTAATGAAAGAGAATAAAAGAATGTAAACAAAAAAATAAAAAATCTAGAAACAGATGAAGGTTGAACTAAAATAAAAGAAAACAAAGAATTTTGAAAGAAGAAAAATCTAGAAATAATTTAAAAAGAGATCTAACTAAAAATAAATAAAGCAGAAAGAATAGAAATATAAATAAAATAATAAAATAATAAAAATATAGAAATGTTATTGAATGTAAAAGATATCAATAAAACATGTGACTCATGTGAAATATGTGATCCATGTGAAAGAAACCCCAATATAATGTTACGTAACAACCATTCATAGGGCTGCTAATTGAGCGAATAATTCAAGCTTTGATTAGAAAGACAAATCTTTCTGTCATAGCAATCTGGGCTATACAAGTCTTTCTCAACTTGGTGAGTAAGACGCTTCCAGAGAACAACTTTGATGTCTATAAAGCATCAGTTAGTTTAGAAATTTAACATCTTTAATGTTAAAGATACTTCTAGCGACCAACAGCTAAACCATCAGTTGATGAAGACTTTGACAAAGCCTGTATTATCGATAAAATAGAAAAACCTTCACTGTTAACTCAGCGAATAATATGAAAATTTACTTTGCCTACTAGTATTTTACATCCACCCAACATGTCTGTGACTCAAGCTGGCATCAATCAACACTTGTTTACTTACCTTTTCCTCTTTTGAAACAAAATGGCCAAGAAAGAATTCTTCTGGCGCCTTTCCATTTCAACAGTGCTTCGGCTCATAATCATCCAATCCTTATTTCCTTGCCTGTATTCAGAGAATCAGAAAGAAAACTGCATAGAAAGTAAGAGAACAACCGATCCTTCTCGCCTTCAAAGCAGGCCTCAACCAAAAAAATAAAAAATCTAGAAACAGATGAAGGTAGAACTAAAGTAAAAGAAAATAAAATTTTTTTGAAAGAATAAAAATCCACAAAAAAATTTAAAAAGAGAATTGACTAAAAAATAAAGTAGAAATAACAAAAATTTAAATAAAATTAGAAAATAATAAAAATATAGAAATGTGATTGAAAAGAAAAAGTTTGCAAAAATTCATAAACAAAGAAAGAAATAAAGAAAATAAAAACAAAAAATGCCAAAAAATCTTTAAAATAAAAAGGAAGACAAAATTCTATAAAAAAGAACAAAAAATTCTTTGAATATGAGGATAAATAAAATAATATAAAATACAATAATAAAGAAAATAAAAGGTTTAGAACATGTATATATAAATTAAAGTATCAAATAAGTATAAAAATCTTTGTAAATAAATACATATAAACAATGTTGGAAAAAGTAAAGAAATAATTGGAAAAACGAAAAGATAATTATTTTAAAATAAAAATAGAACATTTTGAAAATTATGGAAAGAAACCAAAATAAATAATTAGGGAAAATGTAAGGAATATTTTGCTACAGCCACATACTTCGCTTCATAATTAGGAAAAAAACTGAGCTTCACAAGTTTGTTCACTATAGCCTCATTTGCGTCAGCATAAACTGATTTATTTCAACCACCATTTTTTTTATGTATTTTATTTCCTCTTTTACCCTTCCCCATCACCCTCGACGTTTCTCTTCCCTCAACCTTGACCCTGACGTAGAGTTATTCGAGTGAGCCCCCCTCCCAGGGTACGGGGCTCCACCCCTGGAATTTTTTTGAGATCAATCTTTTGTAGATTTCGTTTATTCATCCTCGCGATGAGTTTTGTTTGTGTTTAGATCTGAAAAAATATTAGGAATCATTTGATGCCAGTGGACAGGAGTCTGCTGATGATAACAATGTTGATATGAGGATTTTGACTCATGATCGCAGTCTTCTGTAAGAATTGACTCAGAAATAGGACATTTTATGAGGACTGCAATCCTTGTCGCAGTCCTAATTAAGAGGAATGCGATCATGATCGCAATCTTCACAAAACTCAAAAATAGTGCATTTTGTGAGGACTGCAACCACAGTTCTCTTTTAGGACTATGATCACAGTTGTAATCCTCATAAAGACTCAAATATAAGATATTTTTGTGAATACTGCGATCATAGTCGCAATCCTAATAAAGAGAACTGCAATCAAGATCGCAATTTATAAAGCCTCAAAAACATGATATTTTTGTGAGGACTGAGATCATGACCGCAATGATCGCAGCCCTCATAAATAATGCATTTTATGAGGACTGCGATCATGATCGGAGTCCTCAGTAACAGGGTTGTGATCATTTTGTGAGGACTGATATTATAGTCACAGTACTTAGAAATAAGACATTTTTTTTTGTAAGGATTGTGATCATAGTCGCAGTCCTCTATACTATTGTAATGCCCCATCCCAGAGCGTACGGTGACGTTACTGTGATGTATATACTGTAGGCTGGTATACCCCCACGTATGTACGCTAAGCATCAGTATAGTCAAGATTCAGAGTATGAAAGCACAATAGTAATATACATTCCAATAGAAAAGGGGTACAAGTACATAGTTATCATAGGGTGTGACTTAAGTATCATATGAATATTACATCACCAGAAGGCGCAAGTAAGATTACAAGACAAGAAAAGACTAGTACATGCTCACGAGCTGCGAAAAGGAATCTCCCAAGCTCGTCAAGAGAGGGCAGATCGGAGATGAACTATGATCCACAAGGAAAGCCCGGTCCTCTACTAAAGGTCCACTTCATTCCACTCTACGGGGTCTGGACATGCAGGTTTTGGGTTGTCAGAAGGTAACCTAACGAGTACATAAAATGAAGCCAAGTGGCGTGCACAGGCAATTATACTTGAGTACAACAATGAGTCAGCCAAATGGCGTGTACAAGCAATAATACATAGTAAAACAATATGTCCAACTCAAGCCGTACAAACATGGACTAGAGGACTATAATACAATAGCAAGTCGTATCTACAAGTAAATTAACATGTTGCATTTTGAGTTATACAATAATAATAATCAGTATTGCCTGATATTTTAATCATTCTCTTTCCAGTATCCCATACCACTGGTAGTCCATATTAGAGCCCTTACTCTAGTAGAACTCATTCGAATATGATATATGGGTACCATTAGCCAAATGAGGAAGTGACCAAATAACACACGTTCCTAATATCATCATTGTTGTTATTAAGTTACGTCGTGTACAGGGCCTAAGTAATTAGTTCATTGAGGACGTCTTTATCATGCCAACACACCGCAATATGGGATTCAAGAGGTGTCCTAATAATTATGATTATCATCTATATTTTGTATCACTTTTATACCTCTTTCGTTACACATTTAATATTGCATGGATGCTTTTCTTTATGTTTATGTAGAAGTCAAAGAGCAAAAGAGATGAAAAAGCAGATGATTCAAGATGCTAACATCAATAAGACTTAATGAGCTATAATTCTTCTATTGACATTGTTCCTAATTCAGTGGTTTGTCGAGTCGTATTCAGCAATCAACACTAATTGTTTGTAGATCAATTCAGAATTAGATTTCCATACTAAATTGAAGTAGGTTTAGAAGCCCTAATATGTTCCTAATTGTAATTGGCTCTAAGGTCTATACAAACCGCTGCAATCTCTTGTAACCTGATAATCTCATCAATCAAAGTATAGAAACAAGCTTTGTAATTTAGATTTTAGTTTCTCTTTTTCTTATATAAAATTTTGGCTTATGGAGAAGAAATTCTGGTGCTTTAGAAGAAGAAGATTGGAGAAGAAGCGACAGTTAAGGATTAGATGTGATCCTCAAATTGATATTATCCTTCCTTTTCTCTTTTAATTACTATATGAAGATAGAAATCATGTTTATTGTTTTACTTTATAATTTCTTTATCATGAGTTAAATGTTCATAGCTAGGGCGTTGATGTAGGCAATTATTATGAAGATCTAATCTTATTATTTTGTGTTAGTTCTATGTTACTACTCCAGTATTCATGGTAGATTCTATTCATGTTGTTCGCGGTTCGGAATTCGTGAAGATATCCATCGTTGTTTAAACCACGTACAAGTTATGAAAACCTAATCTTACTTTGAAATTTTTTCTATGAAAATTGTATAGTGGCAAGAATATGGTCGAATCAATAGAGACTTGTTTCTAAAAAATTAGTTTTTAATAATCTAAATTTAACTCAAAATCTAGTTTGAGAAGTCCTTTAAAGATAGGTGTGCTGATTATTTTGAGAACTTAAGTCTTTAATGCATTCAAAATATGAATAAAAAAATAAAAGAAATGTTAACCTTGTGCGAAGACTAAATAATTAAGATGATGGAAGAAGAAGGGCAACAAGAAGGGGAGAAAAGATAAAAACCCGAAATCGATGCAAGCCTTGGTTCCTTGTTGTCGCCTTAACGTCTCCCTCCTCTGATCGATGTTGAAGACACAAATAATTAGCAAAAAAAAGAAGCAAGAACATGTATAAGATTATTGATGAATTCATAAATTAAAACATGCAATTACAAAGAGAATCGCATCAAAAAAAATAAAGAGAGGAGCAGAGAAATCTTAGACTGAAAATGGTGCACGATCTTGTAGAAGAACTCTGAATTTCATTCATGAATTGTTGTTATAAACTCTCTATTCTCGCATTATTAACACACACTTCTTTCCTTCACATAGCCTTTACAGCCCTCTGGTGTAAGATAAGATTTTTCCTATGTTCTACCTCTCTATTTATAGTAGAAGTAGTAGATAAAACTCCTAATAGAAGTTGTACACTCATCAAGACATATTTCTTCAAAATTGAAATTTAAACTCTGGGTTAAAAATAATATCCTTTATCTTGACTTGCAGAGCAAGCTATTTCTGAATTAGAATCCTACCTTTATATTCAACCTTAATTTGATTTTATCCAGAATTTATGTGAAAATTCAATTCTGATCTGCAGCTTATTGGAATGCTGATTGCTGAATATTACTTATCAAATAATATATTTGAAAATAGTGATTAACATAAGAATTGTACCTCTTTAGTCTTCTTTCCAGATCATCTTAAATCATTAGATTTGAGTTTTGGTAACGAAAGTTATGATTAAAATACTAAAATGTATACAGTCTGAATCCGAGTCTAAATTGATTTAGAACTCCGAATTTACTTGTATTTCCTCCTTATCTCCAATTATGCTTGCTTCATCTCATTTGTTGATCTTCTCTCTATCCATTTATCTTCAATGAAACCGATTGGGTCTTCAAAAATCTTTTCTTTGTAGTTTGATGGTATTATCTTATCTGATATATCCAGTTTTCAAATAAGATGGCTTCTAGATCCTTTGGTTTTGAATCGATCCTTGTTAATTTGTTTATCTTCAATTGGTGATTTAATTTTTTTCAAGAATCTGATTTATTTGGTCAAGATTTGTACTTATCTTTCTCTATCATATCCTGCATGAATTTAGACATTAAGAAAAGTGAGTTATAGGAATTATTACAGAATAAATGTAGAAATGCAGTAACAATTATATAATATATGTGTCCAAACACACTCTCACACCTATCTTTTGCTTGTCCTCGAGCAAAACAAAGAGCAAGACTAACTGACCTAACTTAACTCACTTTGGTAGGAATCACAGTTGCACTAAGCAGTGCAATAAGCCGTTAAACCTCTAGGTTACCCTAGAGGAGTTTTGTCTCGTGAGAATTTTCAGTGGATTACACCACAAAATACAGAAAGAAATAAATGTTAGTATTTTCAAAAATATATTTTGAAGTGTTTTTTATAAGAATTAAGTAATTTATAAGTTATAGGAGCACCGAACTATTCATCCCTGGACTTAGTCTCAATTCAAAGATTTGTTATCAATCAAGATTAAGAATAAAATTGTATTCTCATTTGATCTATTATTTTAACCTAAGTCATATGCATCTTGTAATCATAAATATTTTGACTAAGGGTTCTTTAATTTAACTCTTATGCCTTATTTTCATATTTTTGACGGTATTATCTCTTAGTTTTATTAGTTTTCTAATCTGTCCAAGTGACGAACCTTAGATCGGTGACTCTCAAATTGGATGGTCTTAGGGCACTGGGTGAGAAAACACCCCATAGGCTTAAGAATTCAAGCAAATAAGGACACAAAACTAAGTATTTTATTTATTATATGAACCACTTTTAGGCTTAATACTTACGCTTTATGAGGCACAAATACCTAGCATAATCAGAGAACTTTTGATATATGTATATATATCTTTTTTCTTTTATATTATTATTTTTTATAAGGAATAAGAATGAACCCTAAGTGTGTAAGCGTATAAAAGATGCTATTTCATCAAGGTAAAAATCAAAACTAAATTACTTTTTCAATTTATCTTCCTAACCCTAGAAATCAAACAACTAATCTTATTTTACTAAGTATAAGAGTCCTAATTATTATTATCTTATTCCTTAAAATTAACTTAATTTCTTACAAAAATAGGTAAAATATTATTTCTCTTTTCAAAAAAATTTTAAAAGAAAAGAAAAATTTTTTTATATACAAATAAATAGAAAAAGCTATGTTAAAACCCTTCGCCACACCTAAACTTGACATTGTCCTCAATGTTAAAATATATGATCATGATGCAATCAAAAAATATTGAAAGATAAGTGCTAGCATTGAAAATGAACAAGGTGAGGGGTAGATAGTACCTGGGAGCTGCATTTAAGCGTATAAGTTAGGGGTAAAAGTAAATAAAAGATGAAAGCACACCTCCAAATCTGGATAAAAACATCTCCTATAGAAAAGAAATAGAAACTCTAGAAAGGAAAAAAAAGAAAGAAAAATAAACTTTTTATAGAAAAACAACATCTCTGGGTGCTTTCCAGTAGCGCTAAGTTTAACATCTTCAGCCAGGCACAATCACATGTCACTCAACCTCTATGTTTGGCCTTCCGATGTTGGACCATAAAATTAAACAGTTTTCTTGCATGGTCCTTGAAGCGGGACAATGGTGCATTCAAGAATGTTGAAATATGTGTCCAAGATTTTCCAATTTGAGTGCAAAATTTCTTGAGTAATGTGGCATAGGTAGGCAATTGTTTAATCACATCTAGGAGTGTGAATGTAATTTGACAGATTTGACATCTTCTAGCACGTCATTATCCTGGACTTACTCCCATCCAATGGAAGGGTTGATCTCGACATTTGGGGAAGTATTCATGGGATACATTAGATGCCTCAATGGTCGTCTTAATTTGGGATCCCATGAAAGATTCAAAAGGAGAAATCAATTCCTTCTGGTTTACTACCTAACAGTAGACTCTAAAAGTGTGTCAATTTTGAAATCGTCTACTTGACCTTGATCTTTTCATATGTTTTATTGACCTCAACCCAATTTTAAAGAGATTGATTATTAAATGGCTCATCAAAAGTGAAGATGCTCAAATCAAATTTTCTTTTTGCAAAGAAAAGTCTAGACTTAGGCTCCAACTGGAAAGCTCAATGATTGATGGAACAGATATTGATGTTGACACAGACAAGGGTCCTACCTTGGGTTTCCATGGACTGGTGTCCATGATAGGAACAGAGTCTAACAATGCGTTGACCTCCTATAGACTCATCAATGTCAAAGTTCTTTCAAAATGGGCCAAGCATTTCTCCAAGGGGCTTCATAAAAGACTCCCGAAGGTGTGACTGATCGAAATATCAATCATATTGACCTCCTCAAGATCATCTATTTTAGGCGGTTTGGAACTAGTGGAAAGACATTCAGCTTAAATGTCATATTCCCAAATGACAAGTCATAACTCGATTCTTGCATCTAATGACAGCATCAGCGGTAACAAGGAATGGTCTTTCAAAATACAGGAGAGTGATTACTGAAATTTGTCACTGATTCAGTGTCTAAGACAACAAAGTCTACATGGTAATAGAATTCATTGATCTTCAAAATAACCATCCTCAATAATTCTGGACACGCTAACAGACTTATCTGCTAGAAGCAATGTAAGGTTTGTGAGTTGTAGCTCCCTTAAACCTAATGTTTCTATACAGAATAGGGTAGAAAATGTTGGTCCCGAAATGATGCCAAGTGTGGATCTAAAATACAATGTCAACACTCACACAAGGATATTAGTGTTAAAGAAATAAAGCACTTGCAATAAGGAAAATAAATCACAGAAAAGTTAAGCAAACGCAAAACGAGTGATTTATTCTGGTTCGGTCCCGTGACCTACATCCAGTCCCCAAGCCACCGCTTGAGATTTTTCTTTATCTTTTTCAATGATGATATCACTTTTTCAAAATCATCTTTTTTAGAATTTATAGAAGAAACTTGAGAGACGTAACATGAATTTTCTTTGAAAAGTTTTTATTTTCCTTTAATAAAACTTTATTTTTCATTTTTTCATTCTTTAGATCATTGAATAATTCATGGAATGCATCTAAAGTTCAATATATTGTACTCATCTTCTTCTAGCGCCATGTAACAGATGTGGGCATGTTCAGTGGCTTCTTCTTCGTCGAGGAAGAGGAATCACTGTTCTCCCATAATGCTTGGTAATCTTTCTTCTTTCTGAACTTTTTGCTCTTGAATTTACCTTTGTTTTTTAGCAATGTGCAATCCTTCTTCATATGACCTGTTTTATTGCAATTAAAACATTTAAACTTACCTTGCTTTAAGAATCTTCTGAATTTTCTTGAAAGCATTGCCATCTCCTCTTCATCGTCATCTGAATTGTCCGTGTCTGAGGATGCATGGAAGGCAAGTTCTTTCTTCTTTGAGAGAGATGTTGTTCATCCTTCTTTCTGTCTTCGAGTTGCACTTCATATGTCATTAGATTACCAATAAGATTTTCTAATGACCTTGTTGAGAGATCATTCGCTTCTTCTATTGCAGTTGTCTTCTTCTCCCAATCTGATGTGAGTGCACGAAGGAT